>PVKN010000210.1:0-95063 GCA_004027915.1 Capromys pilorides | reverse complement strand
ATTATATGGTTAAGGCAGCTATACTTTTGTATTTACAGAACTATAGTTAGGATAAGGGGGTGTTAAGGTCTCCTATTAGGGTTATTGTATTGGATATTAGAGTTAATATCTAATAGTGGGTACTGATATGCAGCAGTTGACAAACTTTTGTAACTAATGAGTTTGTATTTTACACAGTAAGAACAAACTTTATGTCTGTGTAGCTCAGCTGGTAGTAAATTGGGAGTTTGTATTTAATTTAGTTCACTTAAGTTTTGACTGATAACCTCCCTTTGAGGTACCTGGGAGGGATGGGTCCAGAGAAGGTGGAGGTAAGTCTGGAGGGCAATGTGGCATAGTAAGCCACTCCCGTGCAGCTTGGCAGAGCTGGAGGATAGGGAGGTCAGACTGTTGGAACAAGAAGTTGCTCCTGCATGGCTCTGCGGAGCTGGAGGCTGGGGAGGTCGATGGGGCAGCTAATTTCCATCTCATTATTGGCATTCTTTATTTGATTAGATTTTGTTTTTATGCCTTCCTTACTCCTTAGACATATTATCATTGTAGGTCTGGCATTTGTTTTGCTTATTAAAGCCAACATCCAGATCCTCTCATAGCAGTGTTTTTCTTTATCTTTTCAATATCACATAAAAGTTTTTCTGAGAAGTGGACATAGTTGGTAATAAGCACAGTTCACACTAATTTCTAGTTGACAGGAGGTCAGATTTAGATAAGAACCTTGAGGTTTCTGACAAGGTTTCTAGAGGCCTTGAAGGTCAGCTCAGCAATGGTGAAATGACTGAGGACACTTGGCCGTGGATGAATCAGTGAAAGGCACCATGTTCCACCCATTCTCTGAGGCAAGTAGAAGACACCCTCCACTCTCACACAGGCTTGCAGACACATGGGCCTCAGAAATGGAGGCTGAACAGGCCCTGAAATCAGATCTGGTGTTTGATCCACTCGTTTCTGTGAGAGGACCCTGTGAGTCAGAGTGGAGCTGCACACACTTGAGCCTTGGTGGCTCCTGGGGGGTTTGGAAGCCTCTGGGTGGCTCCTAGGAGAGTGTGAGGATCTGATACCCCACTCAGTTGAGTTTGCCACAACTCCTTGCATGAGTCTAGCCCTTAGCCCTCCACTTCCTTGCCTTCTGCTCTCCACTGCACTCCATTAGCTTTGCTTTCCTTAGGTCAGTTCCCAGGCTTCCCAGGCTCCATGCGACTCTAGTCCACCTCTGCTCACACCCTGGCCTTTTGTCCTGCTGGTTCCCAGCATGAGCTCAGGGTAGTTTCTGGGGGTCCAAGGTCCAGGCTGCTGTTGTGGGGGCCACTGACTGGAAATCCATGGTATGGAGAGTCCTGGGGATGGATGAGAAACATGCTGGATTCCAGCAGCCTGGAAGGGCAGTGGTCCTCTCCTTTATGGTCCTATGAGACCCATATATAGGGAAGGAAGTGAGCTTGAAGCTACACAGCTGAGCATGGGATCCACACTCTTGCCCCTGTGCTATGGGCTATGCAGTGATCTTTTACAGGGCGGCAGAGCCACACAGCTAATGACCTTGGGGAAACAAGTCTGGTGGTTTCCTATGACTCCTGTGTCTCCTCCACCTCCCATTAGCTTGACTGCTGTCCTCAGTACTCACCACTGCCCTCTCCGCTCACTCTACTTGGTCAGTGACCCCTTCATGGGCTGGCAGTGGTAAAGGACAGACACAGCACATGAAGGAATCCAGTCTCATTACAGCAAAATACAAAACACAAGCACAGGCCTTGTGTCTGAGCTTCTTTGGGAAGCTGTGGAGACATGGACAGTAGAGAACCAAGGGAGGTGCAAAGTTACTACTTCCTTGAGGAGCTGTCACCAGCCTGGCGTATGGAATATATATTTGGCCACAGCCTGTGATACAGTGTGCCACCCTCAATATTTATTTTTCATTTTGTTTTTTTCACCCAGGGAGTACTGCATTTGGGAACAAAACTCAAAGTAATAGGCAGACAAACCAGAGTGGGCTCCCCAGCACCCACCTGTCCCGCTCAGGGCTCCCAGAGATAACCCCATGGGGCAGTAAGCTAGCAATAACTACACTTCTTTCAAAGAATCAAGCACTAAAAGGTGTGCATCCTCTGCCCAGGACACAGGCGTAGCTGACCAGTCCCCATGAGGACACAACTCATTCAGTCCAGTTGTCGCTGGGTGACACCCTTCCTCTGGCATGGACACAGCCTCTGAAGAGAAAACCCTTGGGTAGGTGCTTACAAAATGTAGAATACTAACTACAAAACTATCCCATGATACCACGGCTCTTTACTGAGTCTATTTACTTCTGAACTGATATATTATTTGTCATTGCTTCTTTTTGCACAGAGTTTTAGCATTTATAATTACTTAGACTTTTCTTTACAAACAGAGTTTGCTAATGACTCATGATCTCCATCAACAGAACCCATCACTGTGTTTGGCCAAGCTCAGACAGTGTCCCAAGGGATGCTGGGAGGTCCCAGGATCCAGCTTCTTGCTGAGGTGTGTGGTTTGTGTTATGTCTTTACACATTTTTCCATTCATTCGATTAAGATACATTTTTTTGTGTGTTTCCTTTGTGGTGCCGGGGACTGAACCCAGGTCCTTAGGTATACTGAACACATAGCTTCACCCCAGCTATGGCAACTGACAGTGATTAATCTGCCTCCATGTACCAGGCTCTGGGCTATAGCTGATGACACCCAGATAGCCATGATACAGACCCTCCACAGTGAGACAAGCACTAACATGAAGGGCTCAGGGACCCAACAGGGACCCCCACCTCTGCCAGTAAACTTTAGGACAAGTTAGTAGTGCCAGAGGGACTGAATAAAATGAAATACTGTCTACACATTAATCTCTGATTATGAAAACCCAATATGGTTGCTGGAACATTTTTGAACAAGCAGTGACCCAGAGGAAACAAAAATCACTGGCTTTTGTGTGGGTCCTCAGTGTCCCCACAGGGCCATGTACTAATGTTGACTGGCAGCTTGTGCTGTTGGGAGGTGGTTGAACCTTAAGAGGAGGACTGGTGGAAGGCAGGAGGTCACTGTGGGAGTGTTCCAGAAGGTGACAGAGACAGTGACAAGCTGGTCCCTTTTTCTTCCTTCTCCTTTCATGCCCAACCATGGAGTCAACAGCCTTCTCTTCCACTGAACACCATCTCAGTAACCAGGGAATTCACCCCCACGACTGGGGGTCAGAGTGACTTCTCCTTCTGTAAGTCCTGTCATGCCTGAAAGCTGCTGAGCACATCACTCGTGGTCTCAGTGCTTGATCCCTGCTAAGCTGTTCATTTTCTTTTATGCCTTTTCTTACACACTCAACTCCTCACTTAGTGCAGTGCTGGAAACCACCTCTTTTCCCATTGCCATGCCCCACCACATAAAACCCACACAGATCCCCCTTCCTCCCCATCTCCACCTTGTGGTCCCTCAGACCCATCTGACTAAGCCCACTGTCCCCAGTCCTGTGTCTCCCCAAACTTCTTTTGCATGGCTTTTGTTTCCAGGGCATCCTGGTGCCCTCTGGCCCCCTCCTGTGGGAAGGCATCCATGTTACCTCAACCTCTCTCCTGCTCTCCTGAGTCACACCTCAGGCCCATCCTTGGTCCTTAGCTTATCACACCATTCTCACTTTGTCCTACCCCTGCCAAGCCATGGCAGCTGGAGCAGTCAGCACTGCAGTGACCTTGCCACACCCCAGCTAGGAGACACAGGAACCTGCCTATCACTGCGGGGGAGCTCTGACCTATCCTACTGCCAAGCCTTGGCTGGACTGGGGCCCCTGGGAGCCACCAATACTGCCTTCCTGTGTTCCCCACTCTGAGGACTCTGTCACCTCACCCTCCTCCTTGTGGGTAATTTACACCAGCCTCTGGCCTCCCTGGCAGCAGCTCTTCTGCAAATCCCATAGCATCACTTTCTTGTCCCCGCCCTGGCCAGCATTCCTGTGTCCAGTGAAGCTGTGTTCATCCTCACATTCACTCTGGTGCTCAGGTCGCGGCCCAGGTGTTGGCTGATACTGTGACCTTGGCCAGTCTGCTTGGCTTCTCCAAATGCATGTCATGCTTACAGTCACAGTGGTACCCAGAGCCTGGCTAAAACTAGACATTTCTCCCATTGAAACAGAGCAGGGCCGCTGTCGACAGCAGACTGTCGCCTTAAGACACTGTCCATAACTTGCAGAAACTATTTTTAAAATAATCCAAACATGTGCTGCCGCAGTGAAAATCACAGAAATTAATCACACACACATACACCCACATGCTCACACACTCCCTCTCCCCCACTCAGCACCATGGTGGGCACGTGCAGGACACGGTGGTGACAGGTAGTGACCAAGTTAGCAAAGCAGCTACTCTGGATGGGTGTCTAGACCCTGACCTGGTGACCATAGTGGAGACAGGAAGAACTGTGGCCCCCAGGAAGCGGGCCTTATGTTGACAGAGGAAGAGCCACAGAGCTCTGTGGGGAGGGGGTATAACACAGTGGGGAAGGGCTGTCTGCCTCACCACTGCTGCCCAGCTAGGTCCCCTGAGGATTCTGTAGCCTACAAAACAGCATGAAGATAAACCTCAGCTAAGCTAGGCGGGCACTGTCACCTGCCTAGGGAAAGCAACTCGGCCCTCTCTTACCTTCTTATTGTCACTATGATATCAATTAATTGTTTTCTTATTAAAAATGTAATTGCTGGTGCCTAGATGCAAGGCCTACTGCTGCTGCTGCTGCTGCTGCTCCCTCTTTCTCTGTTTGTGCCCAGTGTGTCCTTGCAGGCCTGCCTGTGCCTGGTGCAGTCAACACCAGGCACACATAGCTATCCCAGGCGAGAAAATGACACACACATTGCTTCTTGGCATTCCCACACACTGGGATGCATTTTGTATCTTCCTGTGCAGGCACATGAGCCAGGCTGCCAACCTGCAAGCAAGCTCAGTTCTGTGTAATCAGTTCATTGGGGCAAGGGAGGGTACAATGTCTCAGCTACCAAGCTAGGCCCTGAATGATCACCAAGTGACTGGAGGAGATGGAGCCCCCACCCAACTCTCAGCCCTGCTCCATAGTCAGCCAGTCTTGGGGACTCCAGCTCCTGAAGTGGAAAGTCACCTAAAGCAGGACTTGCAGTTTGAAAACAGGCTGTCTATGCAGCAGACATCAGGATGAGCCAGGGGCTACTAAGGAACAGGGTGCCATGGGCAGGTCTCAAGCTTTGGTTCAAAGCTGGGGTCTTAGCTAAGTCAACCTCTGAGCTTCTACTTTAATAAAAAATGGGGCTAACAAAGCTGCTCTCGCAGATCTCTTGGTGAGAATGGTAAGTCCCTGGCATGTGTTCATTCTTCATCACTGGTTGCTGTGTTCAGGCAGGGGTGGGAAAACTTTAAAGGGTCAGGTAGCAAATATATTAGGCTTTGCCACAATATGATTTTTGCTCAGCTCACCACTTGGGTCTAGCACAAAACAGCCATAGGCAATGCATGAAGTAGTGGCTGTGGTTGTTCCCAAAACATCTTGTTTCTAAAATTGGGGGACGGGTGTGAACCCTAAGACAGCACCTGTGCTGAAGGCTGTGAGGTGGAGAGAGGCTGGAAGGCAGGTTGGTCTCCTAGGAAGGAAATGCTCACGCTGCCTGGGCCAGGACCAGGGGACATTGCTGTCTTGCATCATTGAGAAGGGTGGCTACCAACTAAGGACCCCTAAACTGTGGCCCATGCAGCATAACAAGTTCCCAGTGAGCCCAAGGGTGGGGGTGCTCTGTGCGTTCCTAATTGGACAGTGCTGTCCATACACTTATGCCGGCATGTTTCTGAGGTTCACAGCTTCCTTTGAATTACTTAAAGGATCTTGAGGTTAAAAAAGCTGGCTTGAAAGAAAAAAAAAAAACTGGATTGTTAATCCAGCAATCCTCAAATTTAGTGAAGACCCCAGTGACTATGGGGGTCCTTACAGATACAGATGGAGCAATAACAGGGCGCTTAAGAGTTGTTCCTGGTCTTCCCTGGTCCCCTCTTGAGCTTCCCCTGGCCTTAGAGTAGCTCAAGACATGCTGTTTTATGGCTGGGGACAGCCTCTTGTCACCAAGTCCATTGGTTGTTCCTAGCTGCCCATGGTACATTCCACATTCTCCCTCCTCCCTGGACATGCAGTGCTGGGAGTGGCTTATGTAACCCCAGCTTCCTGTTCTACTGGGGCTATTGCAGCTTGGACACCAAATGTCCTGCAGAGGCCATGTGTTGTCCCCAGCTGGTGGTGTTAGTGGGTTAGAGGTCACTGGGGAGGTAACAGTGCTACAGACTCCATCCTGCAGTGGGGGAAACTGGAAGGAGCTGGCATGGTGCTCCTACCCTGCCCCTCAGAGGGTTGTCCAGCAAGATGGAGACATTACTGCACCCACTGCCAACTAGTGCTCACAGGTCCGAGTCTAGTAAATCTAGGCCACTATAGGTGTCAAAAGTAGACCTGAGAAGCCACAGGTGACTGACTGTTAGGTCCCCCAGGATGTATGCCACCAGTCCTGGGACAAGGAGTCTCACCTTGGAAGGAACCCTCAGGGTGGGATTTTGATTAGTCCCCCACCCCAGAAGACAATCAGAGCTCCTTGCTGGGGGAAGTGTCCACCTATTGGCTACTGAGCAGGTATGCAGGGCCAAGGTCCAGCTCTGGGGAGCAATGACAGTACGAGGGTCAGATGTGGTCTGGCTGCTGGGAAAGCCCTGCACATCTCACAAAACAAAGTGGACTGCTCAGAGCCACTAGCGGCCAGCAGGGGCTTGCTGAGGTTTCACACAAGGCTCTGGCTCAGCCCCCAGCCTGGGCTGAGAAACATTTGTCCTTCAAGGGGATCCAGGCTGCCCCCTGCTGGCAGTGTGTGGCCTATGCACAGCCATGGTCTGGCAAGTCTACAGCCACCCACATCTTCCAGGCTCTCAGGCCTGACGCCATCTGGGCCACAGGCTTCCCTAGAAGGGCAGTGAGCTCTCATGTTCTGCAGGTCTCATACCAGTGCCTTCTACCAAGGGTAGGCCACATGCTGGAACATGCAACAGAGCCAGAGCCCAGCCATGAAGCTGTGGGACACCTCCTCACCCTCTAGGTCATGTGCCTTTGTGGGTGGCATCCCAGCCAGAACCTCTAGGGCATGTGTAGGTCTGAACAGTCAGCCAGCAGGTGGAGGGGACATGGAAGGCAGAGTCTGGGGTTTCCAGGTGCCTATGGTCACACTTCTGGCTCATAGGACAGCATCTGAAGAAGAGGAAATGCAGGCTGAGGCCCTGGGAGAGGCCAGTAAAAGTAGGGTGTCTATCACCCTGTCACTGGGCAGTAGGAGGGGAAATAGGGCACCTGGGAAGATCAAGGAGGACGGTGTTCACTAGGGCATATTTAAAACTCTGGGGTGCTCTGGAGAAAAGATCTGTGAGGAGAGGAGTGACACTCCTGCAGATCAAAGCATTTGCTGGAGTCTTCATGGGTAGATTATTGGTGACAGTGAGGTCCAACATGAGGAACTGCGACCAGGTGGACACCTAAGGTGCAGGACAAGCTCATGGTAGGCGACCAAGAGGCCCCCTCAAAGTGTTCTCCTACAGTGGGTACAGAACTGCACTGCGACATGGCCCTGACACTCAGAGACCTACAAGGATGCCAGGCCACTGACATGCTGTGAAGCATTGAAAAGTGACTGTGAGCAGGAAAGTCCTTGTCTACGGGTGGCTTGTGGCCTAGGGCTGTTCAGGAGGCAGCCAGCATGGTTGAGGCCCAGTGAGTGCTGTAACTGAGAGTCGTCTAGGGACCTCTCCAGGTAGGTGACAGCTGCATCAAGATCCTTGCTCTGGTTCTTCAGCAATCTGGGGCAGAGGGGTCTTTCCCAATATGCCAGGGATAGACAGACATGCACCCCTTGACCTAAGGCTGTTCTTAAGTCAGACTATAACCACAGGGTGGAGGACACAGTCCAACCCCATCTTGTCTGCCATAAGTGGAACGTTTGTTCCATAGGGAACAAGACACCCTCCCCCACCTCAGCCTAGAGGGTCATGGAAGCAAGTCTGGGGTGGCTGAGTTACACCTGTGTGTTCACTGGCTGGAACCCAGGGTTGGTGGTTGCCCACCAACGCAAGTCCAAGGATCAGAGGTATGTAGCTACTATTTGTTAACCTGGGCAGAGCACCTAGGCCAGGGGCAAAAGCTGCAAAGGCCTCTTGGCTTTTACTTCGTTCTTTCTATCCTATGACTCCCGAAAGCAAGGAACAAGACATTCTACACCAAGTAAACAATTCTGAGTTCTGCCAGTAAGTCCAGGAATCCAGGGCTAAGAGATGCCTGAAGTGCACAGTAGGTGACCTGAATACTTCCCGGGGCTACGCTTCTGCATTCAGGAGTCCCCAGCCAACCTGGCCCATCTAACACACTAGGGAGTGACTGCATGGAAAGCCTTGGTGAGACAAGGTAGCCAGGCCTCTGCCTCTGGACAGATGCTGCCAGCAAAGGAGCATAGCAGAATTGGTACCGAGGCCAGGGACACGTGGGTTCAAATCTCTGCTCCTGGTAGAACCTGAGCCAAAGCTCAGCTTCCTTACCTGTACTATAGACTACAGGGTCTGTTTATGGAAGTGACTTGTAAAACGCGAACTGAGGCGCTTACATGTCAGAGGCATGCAATCAAGCTTCAAGTCATCTCAGGTTTCTCTGAGTGCCCAAGACCCCCAGCTCACCCCCAGTGTGGTGGCTTGGGGGCTGAGGAAGGATCACACTGCAGCCAGCGCTGGTCTCTGAGGCCTTTATTAGGAGGTTGGGCTGGGTCTGTAACAGTTCCTGGGAGAAAGGTAGTCTTGAGGCAGAGTGGCCTCTCCAGGCAAAGGCACCGCTGGGCAAGCACCCTGGGGTGAGGGGCCAGGCTCTGTAGGCACACATGGCTGATTGGACACTAAGCACAGCTGCAAGAAGAAGAGGTCACTTGGCACAGGGGCTGCCAGGTTTCCCCCAAGCAGAAAGGAAGTTCAGAGGCCAAGCTCAAAGGGAGAAATGGAGTCCAGCCTTTCACTCTTAGTGTTTTGTGTAAGTTTTAAAAACCAACATAATAAATTATAACTTAAAAACTCACAGGATGCTAAAGGGAGTCTGAGGAAGCAGCTAGGGGAAGCTTCCAAGCATGATGAGCAGCGCTGTCAGGCCCTGCCTGGCCCCTGCACACAGGTGTCCTGCTCTAGGCACCATGCAGCTGGGTTGGCGCCACCAGGGCAGAGCTTCAGGAAAGCCCATCTGGACTCATCTCTGTTGTGAGGGGCCATGGCTGGGGGTAGGCCAGTGAGGCAGGACAGGTGTGGGGCCTGGCACAGCACGGACGGAACCCAAACAGAACACCCCAGTAAAGAGGAGCCTGTCTGCTTTCGGAAGAGGCTCCTGGCCTGGGGTGTGGGCCTCTGCATGTCAGCATGTAACTTGCGAACAGATGGCACCCCTTGATGTGCTGAGTTTTGTTCTCTTACACAGGCTATATTGGTCCCTATCATTTTTGTTCATATCTTTAACTTGGTTTAGCAAATGTTTTTATGGGTAGAACAGGGTGACTTTTTGACCAGCTGTGGAGAATCATCTTGTCTGAATTTGATATGTCCCCTCCCTGCAGAAAGCCCCAGGTGGCCTTTACCCTTCGAGGGCCCCAGGAACTCCTGCCTCTGCATGTTTGATGCTGCCCCCACACTTCCTACCTTTCCAGTCATGTGAAGCCTCAGACTCAGTAGGGCAGGGTGACCTTTACCAAGTCAGCCCACATCGAAGTGCACCACAGTTTTGAACAAGAGCCATGAAGTTTAAGTGATTTCCTTTTTAAAAATCTGTACTTATACATCCTCTTAGCTTCCACCCCCTACCCTAGACAGCTGTCATTCACCCACCAAGCATGAAAGGGGAAACATACTCATGTGGGTTGGTTAACAGTTTCATGATCCCTAGGGCCCAAGGTGCCAGGCTACCCTCCCCTGGAGCAACCTACCAGGTACACTTGTCACACTCACTTCTCCCACAACATCCCCAGGAGCCCCTGACCTGGGTCCCAGAAGTCCCTGACAGCCAAAAAGGGGTGGGGAGCCCTAGGGGCCGGGAGCAGAGCTCTACACGGCAGCACAGGGCCACAAACTTTGTTCTTAAAAAGTCATGCGAAGTGCACATTCTTCTCAACAACACAGACTTTCTTTACAGTTAAGAATGGTCACTCAGGAATCTGAGCATCTAGGCCCTCCAGGAAGAGGCCTGAGACTTCTGAAGGTGCCTACCATGTGCCCTGGGAGCCACCCACACTACCTGGGGAGGCATGGGTCTGAATCCTTCAGGTTTTAAGACATATTTCAGACAAAATGTGGAAACAATGCCATTACACCAAAACCCTGCTTCCAGCCTGACCACCCTCCCCAACTATCTGAAAGGATCCTCTGAAAGTGGGTTGGGCTGACCAACCAGCACTAGGGGTGTGAGGGCTTAGGAGACAGAATCCTCTGCCGAATAGACTGTAGGCTCCTGCAGGGTGTCTCTGCCTGGAGCAGCCCTACTCAGCTCTGGAAGGCCCAAGAAAGGCCAGTAAAGAGTGGTCCTGGAAGTGGCAGCAGTCTCCTTGGATGCTTTACACAACACCCCTCTGAAGCCATGGCCACAATCCCAGATGGAAGCACAGCTCCTGCCTGCCCCCTCCTGGCAAGGCCAGTTAGAGACCACCACCAACTTGGCTGCTTTTCTGGCCCCTAGGTCTGTCTTGGTCAAAGCTGGACAATTTTCAAGTGAGCCAGAGAAGGGCCACCATGGCACCTCTGGAAGCCCCTGGAGCTGCTCATTGGTGGGACCTCTGCTCACATGCAACATGCTTTTTTCCTCCATGGATGCAGGGCTCTCTGGGTGGGAATGTTACGAATACTGGCCACGAGGGGGCAGTAGGCCACCACAGGTAGACAACTCAGCCTAAGTTCCAGAGGTCTCCCAGAGCTAGGGGTCCCAAGGCCATCCCCACTCACCAGCTCTAAACCAAACTGATTGGTACAGGAGTCTTCTAGAAGGTGACTATTTACAGAGAAGTTCTCTTCTATAAGGCGTCCTGCTATGTAGCTAGGAAGGGTCAGTGCTGGAGCCTGAGGCCAGGCAACAGGAAGAATCAAGAGCAGAAGGGAGGCAGAGCAGGAGGGGTGGCAAGGCAGGTGGCCTCAGGCCAGTGGGGCATCCTGGGACATTTCTGTCAGGATTTCTATGAGGTTGTTCAGCCCAGACAGGTAGCCGTCCTCCCGATTCCCTTCCTGCCAGGGCACATCGTGTTGTAGGGTTTGGCCTTCTGGCAGGGGTGTAGTCTTCCCAAAGTCAATCATCCACACCTTGGCCTGTTCCTTCTTGTCGTGGATGAAGAGCAGGGAGCTGCCAATAACCTGGTGGGTAGAAGACAGACTGGAGATTCTGTGGGCAGAGCGAGACTGGCTGGGCCCCCAGCCCTGTCCAGGCACCCTGCTGGGGCTACCATACAGTGGATGAGATGGGACCTGGCAGAGGGACAAGTCTGAAGGGCTGGTGGTAGGCAGTACGCACAGAGGCAGGTAGCTTTCTCTGGGGACAGCACCAGACTAAGGCTTCCTCTACCTGGGACTCCTCCAGGGACTATGCTCCCAGAAGAGCTGCAAGTCTGCTGGAGTCTGAACCCCCACTTCACAGCATGAACCCTTCTTGGAATGCATGACGTGGGAGGCTGCAACTGTGTGTGTGTGTGTGTATGTGTGTGTGTGTGTGTGTGTGTGTGTGTGTGGTTTGAGAGCACATGTGTCTGTGTGTGGAGACCTGAACACCTGTGTTTGATTTTGTAAAGTCCTCTTGGAGACTTGCTGGCCATTCTCAGAGTCTGCAGAGCACTGTCCCTGAAGGCAGCATGTGGGAGGTCCCAGATCCCAAGACGTGGCTCATGATTCAGTTCCAGAGCCCCTGCCAGCCTGGCTCCAGGCTTCCTCTAAAGACTCAGGGGCAGTGCAAGGCAGCTAGCTGCTCCAGCTTTGCAGAGAACCTCTGGCCCTATTCCTGGGTGGTGGGGAGGAGACCTGGTCACAGCTGCCCAGAACAAACAGGTGCAGGGGAGCAGCACCTCAAGTGTGGTAGGTGCACTGGTTGTGCTAAGACAGGGTCCCCTGGGGCTGATCCTAGGTACCCTGCTTTTAGCCACTGCCACCCACATGTCCCACAAGTTTCTGGACTTAGCACACAAGCTGTCTGCCCTGCAGGACATGGGCACAGGGTCTACCTCGTGGCACTTGAAGAAGGGAGACACTTCTAGGGTGGTTCGAATAGCCTTTAGCCGGTCCCTGTAGGCAACCTGCAAAGACAGAGGAGCAGAATGCACACGTTGAGTGGGGATGGGTGGATTTTAAGCTCCTCTGAGTCCCACTAGGAGGCACTGAATGAGGATCACTTATTTCAACCTCCACATCTACTATGAGAAAACTGAGGCCCAAAGGTGAGGGTGGCCTGACTAGCTCCCAGGGGTACGGAAACCCTACGGCACACTTCGCGTCTCCATTTCTATCAGCTCAGCCATAGCACATATGGACTGGAATGGGCAGCAGACACCAGGCTTCCTGGAAGCCTTTGCAAGCACTTGCAGCAGCAGCAGCAGCAGCAGCAATGCTGATGCCTGTGGTCCTCTCCAGCAGGACCTGGGTAAGCCTAGCAGCTCTACGGTCCAAGTTCCAGCTGTACACAGACCCAACTGGCACAATGTGCTTGCGCTTGTGCAGCACAGCACTCCCAGTTCCAGGCCCACTGGACAGAGCTGGCCTGGCCTGCAGTGTCACAGCAGAAAGCGCGTTGGAAATCACAGTGCTGTCCAGGAGTCCCCATCCCCGGCTCGCAAAGCTGCCATGCCTGTTCGGCAGAGCTGTGTGATAGGGCACAGCATAGCCTGTTCACGGCTCCATGCCTGCGGCCTGGTCAGGCAACTTGCATGCAGATCCAGACTCTGCCCTTTCTGACTTGTGTGTCCTCGACCTGCCCTATTTCCTGTCTGTCCACGAGTATAAGAACCCACTGCAGAGGGGTGCAAAGAGGACACTGCAGGTGCTGAGCAGTCTTGCAAGGGTCACCCCTATGGAGGACTGAAAATATATTCCTGAGCAAGAAGGCCAAGGGAGCACTGCAGCGTCCTGAGACCAGACTCACCAGGATGCTATGGTTTCCTTTTGTGAACTCCCTGAAGGCCTCAGTGACCTGCTCCCTTGTCTTGGTCTTCTTGAAGTCACGGTTCACAGAACCATCTTCTTTCTGTGGGGGGAACAACATCCACAGGAGGGAGTTGACTAGTGTGCGTTTAGGTGCAGAGTGGGGCGCCCTGTCCCAACCCTCAGTCTGTCCCCTGGTCAGAACAGAGCAGTACAGAACAAAGAGGTGGGTGTAGGTGGCACAGGAGTACATGGAGTAGCCCCAGTGTCCTAGGCAGAGGGTGCCAGGTCTGGGCAGGCCTAGAGGTGTGACAGGCAGGAGCGGAGACCCAGGAGTGCGGGAGAGGGCACCTCACTCCCCTGCCGTGCACATGCTCACCCTAGTCCCTCAAGCTCTGAGAAAATGGCGCGAATACTGCTACACTGCAGGGTATGCTTAGCAACTTCCCCAAAGCAGGGTCAGGTCAAAGAGAGGCGCTAACCTGCTTCCCCTAAGTGAGAAGCTGAATGTTCTCAACTTACTAAGGAAACAGGCTGAGATTGCTAAAATCTACAGCAAAAACATGTCTTCTACCTGTGAGTTGTGATGGAGGAAATGGAAATATATATTAGTTTAGCTATCATGCTATAAGGTGTGGGACTCAGAAATTAAATTTTATCACAGGTGTGTGAGCCTCATACTGTCTGCGCTTTTGGGTCTGATCAGGGGAACACTTCATGGGCTCCCCCAAAACAGGATCTGATCCTGCTCCTGTGCCTGGGCCAGGCTCCACTCCCTTGTCTAGGCTGTCTGGACCAGCACCTGGGCTCTGCTCAGCCAGGCATTTTGCTCAGGTCATTGGCTCTTGGAGGACACAGGGCAGAGGGTGGCTTTGGTCGGAGCCCTGACACCCAGGCCAAAGATAGGTGACAGCTAGTCTCACTATGACAGCTTCTAAAGGAACAGGCAGGTCACTGGGACCACAGGAGCCGCCACCATGCTTAAGCTTCAGGGGCCAGGGCATGTGTCATCTGGTGGGGTGCCTTCCCACAGAGCATCACTGCTGGCCAACGGGTAGACAGGCAGTGTCGCACACGGTTGCAGTCTGAGCCAGCAGACAGACGGTTGGCTGTGCTACTGCTGGAAATGTAGAGGACAGGGCTGCTTTGGGAGGGAGGGGGGCTGGCAAGCATAATATTCCCTCAGATGAGAGAAGGGGCAAAGAAGGGAAGAGGTGGGGAGGAAGAAGAGAGGAGGGGCAGAAAAGGTGAAGAAAAAGGAAGGAGAGAGAAGCCCATCCAGTCTAGGATGGAGACTGTCAACAGGGGGGAGGGGTACTTTTCCAGACAAGGAAGGTAGAAGCTTACTGTGGGAGCAGGTAGGATGCCAGGGACACCAACAACTGGTGAGTCTTAACTAAATGCCACCCAGATGTGGCTGGCAGGAGCCTGGACTCTAGGGCTGGCATAGAGGCAGGCAGGCCCAGACTGCCCAGAGGGGAAGCACAGGGCCCCTGCAGGCACTGCTACTTCTCTGAGGTAAGCACCCATTTCTTATACCACGTGAGGTGAGATCAGCGCACTCTCCCCTGCATATGTCTCACTGCCCCGTCCCACAGGATCCTGCCTGGATTAGGGACGTACTGAGCTGGCAGAGAGGGGCATCTGCAGGCAGACTGGAGGCGCCCATCCTATGGCCGAGCCCCTACTGGCCATCCTGCCTGTACTGCAAGCCAAATGTGTCTCAGGGGCCGGCTGCCTGAGGGGGGACCTGGGAAGTCCACAGCCTCTCAGGAGTCCCAAGGCTCCTGCTATCCTATAGGGAGCCTCACTTTGATTCCCTCAATCCTGAAGCCCAGGGTAGCTGTGGAGCTGATGGTTTCCCTCCACTGCATGTAGCGCGGCTTGGTCACGGCCCGCTGTGCCCGCTCCTCCTCAGTGGGGGCCTCGGGGTCCACCTCGATCATCTTCTGGTACATGTCCTTCCGTAGGCTGGGCTTTTTCCGGGCCTTGGTGAGCTCCTCCTCCAAGTACGTCCTGTAGGCAGGTGGGGGATGTAAGGATAGGGACACTGCCCAGCCTGAGCACATGGGTCATTTTCAGTCCCCAGACAAGGCCCAGTCATCACAGATGAGCTTTAGATTGCTCAAACTGATGGTAGAAAAGGGGCAGCTGTGTTGCACCAGAGTCTGGGTCAGGCCATCTTGGAGCTGGGGAGGAGGTGGAGAAAGGAAGGGAAGTACAGTCCCAGTGCCTGTAAGAGCTCTCTATGCTCCTGCCTACCTCCCCATTCTCAGGCTCTTTCTCAACAACACATCAGAAAGAGGCCTCTAAAGGGGCTACAGCCTTGTGGGGAGAGTCCACTGAACAGTATCCCTCCTGCACTGCACACCAGACAAGCAGGTGGGAGCAGGCTGAACTGGCAGACAGAGACCCTGGGGAAGGAGCAGGGCCCATACTCTTGAGGCTATAGTTACTGGCCCTGGACCGTGGGGATCTGCTCTTCACCCCAGAGCAGACTGGAGCTTTCACCACTGCCTCTTCCATGAAGGCCTGCTGCCACCTAGGCTGTGCAGAGCTGAAATCAGCAGGGCCTTTGCAGAATGGGGAAGTGTCTCCCCCTGCCCTGCGTGGGTGCGAGCTGCCCTGGAGGCTGCCTTCTCTCCTCTCTAGCCTCCCACACTTCCTGCCTGATCCCAGGCCTTGTTCCAGAACCGCCCACCCCCCTTTTTCCCATCTGGTCATATGGGACCCAGAACATCTGAACAAAAGCCTGTAGTTCACAATGATAAATTTTCAAAATCAACTGTTATCAACTGATACTTTCACTGAAAAGGAAAAGGGAAGAAAAACCAAATCCTGGGGCATGACCAATGGATGATGAGAACCTCGAGTGGAAGTCATGATCTTTTGGTTGGGGGCCTGCACACGCACACGTCCACATGTCCACATGTCCACATGGCACACAGAACACTGTGCACGCAGCGCCAGCTCAGTGACCAGGCTGTCTGTGTATACATGTACGCCATGGGGTCAGGCTCCAGTCCCAGGGTCCCCTGTAGCTACACTGGGGATGGTGGCTGCACTTCTGCACAGGGCTCGCAAAATCTCCTTGAACAGGAAGAAGACTTCAAAGTCAAATTGCGGTTCACCGGGGCCTTTCTCCAAACAGGATCCCCTAAACTCCCTCTGTGTCAAGTGGTTTTCCACACCAGGAAAGGAAACGGATGGGTGGATGGAGGGCTGAGGGTCCATGAGGAGCTAGGCTGAGAGCTCCCTGCTGCCCTGCCTGCCTCCACTGCCAAGGGAAGGTCAAAGCTCTGTGCCACTGGACTGAGTAAGAGGGCAGCAGGTAACAGATCGAGGTCACTCATAGCACCCCAGCCCCAGCCCCTGCTCCAGATGAACCCCTGGCCCAACTCTCCATCAGAGTCACAAATCAAGGACTCATACTCAGGGTAGCACAGCGCAGGCCTGCACACACACATGCACATAGGAACACATAATATACCACCTGCTGCCAGGGCAACCAGTTAACTCCTGGAGTGAGCAGAACCAGGCTGCAGGCAAAGTTGTGCAGGCCTGGGCACAGCTTCACGTTGCTACTGAGTGGCTGGCTGGCCCTGATGATAGGGGGTCAGAATCCTCCTGCCCAAAATAGCATGACCTGACCCTAGGCAGCTGTGGAGTGTGATGAAAGCAGCACTTGGAACACACAAATGTTCTCAGGATCCGTGTGCAAGGAGCCCTGGCGCGGTGGGCACAGGTTCCAGGGAGGCCTCCCGCTTCTTCCTGCAAGTCCTATTCCTGCTGCCCCCGCCCTACCCGAGGCTGAACGCACCTCAGCCTTGCTGGTCACTCTAGGTCCTACCCCAGAGCCCTGGTGTGCTATATGAGCAAAGCTGCCAAAGTTTAGAGATGAGGAGGAGAATCTCCTTTCCCTGCAGGCTCCTGGGGAGCAGGCAGGCATATGCAGCAACAGCAGGAGTCTCCAGGGCTACCACATGGAGGCTGACACTTGAGCTGCCCCACGTGAACATCTCAGCAGACACCAAGTGGCCTGGTTGCTTCATGGTCTTGCGATTCAGCCCTTCATGACAGGCAGGTCCAGGCCTCCGCCGCACAGGCCTTCCCTCAAGGGCCAGGCCTTCCCTCAAGAATACATATCCTGGAACAGGCCAGGGGCTAGAGCTACTTTGGGAATACAAATAAGACTGGAAGAACAGCTACCATGAGGGGGCTGGAGGTGCCTTTTGCCTCCCTTAGTTCCCTATGGGCCCCTGATATGGGAAGAGGTCTAGGAGGCAAGTGAGCCCCCGGAAGCCAGCTGGAGGGTCTGATTTTAGGACACAAGTCCAAGGAGGTGGGAGAGGACAGAAGGAACCTGACTGGCTGGGCCATTTCTCTCCTGGCCTCTCTCAGTTTCTGTCTCTCACATCTCGCTTTCTCAACTTCCCTGTGTATTTTTTACAGGAGGAAGCCATTCAGAGCAGACCAGGCTTGGGCTCTGTGCTTATCTTCTCCACTCCTACGCATGTCTCTGAGAGGTACGGAAGCCTGGGTTCCACATCCAGCCTGGGCCAGGCCCTCCAGCACATGTGCAGGGCACCAGACACCAGTCACGTGGGTTGGCAGCCTCAGAGGTCCTTCTGTCCTGAGGAGGACCCTGTCATGCATGCTTGGAGGAGAACTGAGAGATAGTCTGAGGGGGAGACAAGAAAGAAAACCTGTGGCCAAAGCAGGGTCAGAGCTCAGGGCAGCAGTCTCTCCACCCTGCTTCCCTTGCCTCTTTCCCTTCTCCTCTTTGCCTTTGCTCTCCTGGCATCTGCCAAACTGAGCCCAAGCCCCCTGGAGTGGAGAGGGTGTCCATGGGCCCAGAAAACTACCCAGCCTCCAGGCTTCCATGGGGGCAGCTGGGCCCCCATCTCAGCCTCAGGCACAAGGCAGCTTGTCAAGCAGCAGCTCTCTCCTCTCTCGTGCCATCTCCCCTTCCCCACCACCTCCCTACCTTGGCCTGCTCTGCCTATGCCCTGGGGGTTGCCCCCAACCAGGTGCCTTTCTTGGAACCCCCATCATGGGCTCCCACCTCTCACCAGCTCATTAGAGGAGAGGGAGCCAGAGCCCTGTGCTCTGCACCCACTGGGGAGGCTAGAGGTTCTAGGTGGTCACCTAGGAGCCCTGGGAAGCCCTAAAGCCACGCAGGCATCTGTTGTACTCAGTGAGGACCAGCTCACCTGACACCCATCTTGCAGTCCATCACACAAGGCGAGTCAAAGTCGGCCAGCAGGTCATCCATCTGGTTATAGCGCTCCCCATCCTTCACTACGTCACCATGGTAGGCGGGCACAAAGGGCCGAAGCACATCAGCCATCAGCCGGTCGAGGCAGCGCTGCTCTGATTCGCAGTGCTTTTTTAGGATTCTGCCATTGGCAGCAGCCTTGAAGCTCCCTGTAGGGCAGGTGGGAGGGGGGAAGCCTTAGCATTCAGCTAGGGGTCTCCGTGGGGCTGCTGCGGCGGAGCTGGCTGAGTAGGACCTGAGGATGCACCCTGAGCTTCGCTGTGCAGAGCACTTCAAGGGGAGCACGTCGGAGGCCCTGGCCCGTGCTCTCTAATGGCACCCTGGCCTAAGTTTTCCACATGCCACTGTGGGGGGGTGGGTATGGGATAAGCACACTGGCCCAAGGCTGTATGAGCCTCCTACCCTCCCTACAGCATCACTGCTAGCTTTCCCACCTCACCGTGGCCCTGATTTTCTAGCAACATGGGTGGCTCCCAGGCTCAGCAGAATTTACTGCTGAGCCACAGACAGAGTGAGCCTGAACATGGGTCTCCAAGGTGGCACTTGTGGGCCATACCCTTGAGTAATTATGTACAAAAGCTGTCTAGATATGTGTCCCAGGCTAGACCAATGTGGCCAGGCATTTAAATGAAATGTCAGACTCTGTGTTGGCCTGGTAACCTGTAGGCCAATAAAGCCATGAAGACCAAACAGCCATGAAAATGTCCCCCAAAGAATAAACATGTGGGAGGGTCACCACATGTAGGCCAGATGACTCTGGAGCTTCAGCTCCAGATGTCTCTCCCTGTCCCTGGTGGCTAACATGGAGATCACACACAGTCCCCAATCCCTAGCCACTGGCACTGGCACCCTCCTGCATACGGGTGACTTGCCTGCATCTTCCACCAGTAGCAAACTCCTTCAGGCAGAGATTATGTCTGCATTAGTGCTGAAACCCTAGAGCCATGGCGACGTGGGTGCATAGTAGGTGCTCAAGGAGGTGGTAAGCTTTGCCTCTTTGTCCAGGGTGACAACTGGTAGGCAAGCTAAAGATTGATGACGTCATCTGCTTTACTGAGTAAAATTGGAAGAGAGATTGAGAGAGAGGAAAAAAGTTTGAAAGAGAGAGGGACAGAGGGAGGGAGCATATGTGTGCTGCAGGACTGGGCAGCCCAGCCCCAGAAAGGTCAGCTTGCTCAGTTACAAGCCTGTTCAGAGTTTTCATTCTGATGCCTAGTTCCCGGGAGTTCAGAGTCCAGGCTCACCCTCCCCACTTTTTCCAAGTGCTTCCCTGAACACCTGTCCTCACCAGCCAAACAGAGAGCGTCATCTACCTGCGTGTCCTGCCAGCTGGATCCAGGGGTACTTCTTCTTGAAGGACATGACAAAGGGAGACCAGTGCACCATGTTTTTTATTTTCCTCCATGATTTGCTCTAAAAGCAAGCAAACAGAAAGCACTGCATTAGAAAAACAACCACAAGACTGCCACCATTTTTTGGTTAGGATGATCTCCAAGCACAGCAGCTCACTGTCTGTGGCCACGGCACCAGAGTGCCGAGCTCACAGCGCGGGGGCCCTCGGTGGGCTCTGAGCACCTTGCCACCAGAATTTGTGTGATGTGTTCACAGGTAGCTCTGTCCCACTTGACAAGACAGGCTGAGCAAAATGCTCAGGGGCCTGCTGTAGAAGGCTGGCAGCTTCAGGAGCAGGATGATGAGGAGGGACGAAGAGCTCCCCTCCAAGGTGTGGGTCAAAGGGTCTTCAGATTAGAAGTCTGGGAGTTGACTTTCCTTGAGCTGAGAGCAGCAGGCCTTCTGTGGAAGGCAATGCCCTGGCATACTGTATTTGTAGATGTGGTGGCCACAGACATCTCTTGCTTACAAGTGGCTTGAGGGAAGTTTGCAAGGGAGAATATTTTTCACCTATGGCTTCAGGGTAATAGGAGGAGCAAGAAGCCTACTGCTCTGCTGTCCTCAACTCAAGTCAAATAGCAAAGTCCCCCAGTGGCTGGGTGCACATGTGCACATGTGAGGGAGGGGGTGTCCTCTGAGCAGAAAGAACTACGATTTACTAAGCACTTATTTTGTCTTTACCATCAATATACAACAGTTACTACTATTTCTACTTGACTCTGAGCGTCTTAAGATACAGGGAGAAAGTAGGAATTTAAATCCTCATCTACATAATCCCTGCACTGTAGAAAGCGAAGACTGGACAGCTCCTAGTCTGAGTTCAGCCTAGGCAATGTAAAGACTGAAAGACCCTGTTTTAAAGTAAAAATCAATAAGAAGGTATTGAGTTTAGCTTTACTGCAAAAGGAAGAGATACAAAAAAAGAGAAAGTATAGAAACCTTAATTTATACAACTACTTAAAAAATTCCTTCCCTCTTCTCACCGCAAGAAACATATCCATAGGGAAAAATACCCTTGAGTTATTTTAGTAAGAACAGGATGGCCAAGATGTTAATTGAGTGTCTACCCCTCAAGCACTCCAGCCCAAAGGAGGAGGAGGAGGAGGAAGAGGGGAAAGAGCTGGGAACGAGAAGTTCTGGAGCCCTGGGATAGTGGCACCAGCAGCAGCAGCAGAACCAGAGAGGTCAAAGTCATCAAGATGGCACTGGGCTGAGAACGAGCAGCAGGAAGAAGAGTCCTGCAAAAGCAAGAGGAGATGAAGGTCCTGATGGGATCTGCCCTGAAAATGGGGCTCCCATCCCCAACCCCAAGGTGCCCTCTCCTGCACAGCAGACAAGAGTGTGTGCATTCTCACGGTACATCAGCCCCCTTGGTTACTTCTTTGTCAAGACTCGGCTCTGTAGTCTAGTTTCAAAGCAACATCTATTTAAGGAGAAGGATTCTTCTCTGGGAGCCTGGCAACTTTTTTTTTTTTGTATTTTAGGGAAAGGTCTACAGGGTGTTCAGGATCTCACTACTAGATTGGACGTGTAGTGATCCACCTGTTTACAGCCTCCCAAGAGCTGGGATTACAGGTGCACACCACCACACCTGGTCTCAACTGCTATCTCAGTGTACCCCAGGGGCAGGCCTGGCATGGCTGGCAGGCCCGGGGATCGAACATCGGCCCCTGTGTCTGCTTTCAAGCGCTTTAATCTGCTGAGCTATTTGGCTTGCCCTATTTTTTTTTTTGGAGCCTGGCAACTTTTATTCCCACCCCAGAAATGGTCTGTGGCTTCAGGCCTGGTTCCCGCCTGTAGTAAAGGTGCCAGCTCCAGCCCTGTAACAAAGGGTGTTTTTCTTAAATCCTGCTGACAGAGAGCTCCAAAGATGGCCCAGTAAACTGAGCACCTTGGATCTGAGTGTCCAGCAGGTTGGGTCAACAAGCACAGGAGCGATTTGATGTGGGAAGCTGTCAATCTTGTGCGGAGTCCCAGAGTGAGGTACTGAGGAAAGGGCAGGTGGACCAGCTGTGTCTAGCCCATGCTCCCCAGCCCTGCCCCTCAAGGCTCCCTGAGGTCTTAATTTCCTTACCTGTCTCCTAAGAGGCTGTACACAGGTCCCCAGACTCCTGGGACTAAGGGACCTGCTAGGACTCTAGCATAAATGACTTCTGTGCTGAGAGCAATGCCCTCCCAGAGAAGCTAAGCCCCGCCCTCCCCCAACCTGCTGCAGAGCAGCACCAAATATCTTACTTGCAGTGGCACAGGAGCACTCATGGCAAAAGGGGACATTTCAATGTTACCCGTGGGAGTGGGGCACAGTGGTGCATGCCCAGAGCCCCAGGTACTCAAGAGGCTGAGGAGGCAGAAGGATCACTAGAATCCAGGATTTGGAGTTGAATCTTGGCAACAAAGAAAGACTCTGTAAAAAGACAAAACAAACAAAAAAACAACAAAAACAAACACAAAAAAACAAAATTAAAAACAAAAACAAAAGCCTGCTAGGAAGAAAGGAAGCTATGGAGGCTGCACTCAGTGAGTGAGGTATTTGAGGCCCTGGCAGCAGCTAGCACGACGTACAGGCTGCCCACCTGCTCCACCTGCCCTCCACTACAGCCGAGGGGCTCCCTGTCTGTACGATGCGATCACAATGGACCCTTTCCCCGGAGACAGCTACGTAGGACTGTGGTCTCAGGTGTCTGGAGAGATGCAGGCATCTTGAGACTACCTCAGAGGCTCAGATCTACCCTACTGGATGACTGCTCTCCAGGGACCAAAGGCAGAGGAGAGGGCAGCAATAAGAAGGCAGTGCAAATGGAATGCCAGAGGAGAAGGCAGGGCTTGGCCCCACGGTCATTACAGTCATCCCTTCCTGCCTGGATGTGGCCTGTAGGAGAGTCCACTGGGAAGAAATGTGTGCACAGCACCAGGACTGCGGTACCCCACTGACAGCACCACAGGGAGCTTCCTGGGGGCTTTAGATGGTGGGACCTAAGCAGGACCACAGCTGCTGTCAAACCCTGAACAGAAAAGTTGTTTTCCAACTGACCTTCACCCTACTGTCCCCAAACACAGCAATGGTTGCAGGGACCACAGCATAATACCCTCCCCCCACAACAGCTAGACCTGCTCCTGGTAGAAGCTCCTTCCAGGCCACAGGTGAAGGCTGCTGGGTGTTTTTCCTCCAACGGCCCTGCTAAGAGACCATAGGCCTCAGACACAGACCCTGGCCTCTTCGCCATCTCTCAGATGCCAACATGAGGGAGGAGCCCTGTGAGAGCGTGGAGTTCTACCCAAGGGATAGTGTCATATACAGCCTAGCCCCTCCTGGGAGATTGTACATAGCCACTCAGCCAGATGCCCTGTCAGAATTGCACCATAGCCCCAGGCCCCAGCTTCTCAAGTGCAGCTGTGGGCAACAAAAAATCATCTTCCTTATGCCTCCACTGTGTGGCAAAGGGCCACAGGCACCTCCTGACCTCACTGGCCCTGCACCTGCAATACTGTCTGAGCATCAGGTCCTTCTATGGACTGTCCCAAAGGGATCCAAAGACTCCACCACAACTGGTCCCCACTGATTTTGGGCCCTGGGTCTTCCTATGTGAGTCTAAGCCCTTAGCCAGCCAGCCCTAATGGAACTGAGTGCTATACATACAACTTGGTCAGTGTGCTCGTGGCCAGTCCGCCAAATACTTCAGGACAGGGGACTCATGCTGGCTGGCATAGCCCCCATCATTGCCTTGGGAGATGGGAGGGCTCATTTCCATAAGCAGTAAACACATATAGGACCAGGTTGTACACTCGTAACTGTTGCCATTTGCTATGTGACAGGCCTTGTTCTGACCTTCACAACAACCGTATAGGAGTGTTTTTTCCACTTTTCAGAGGAAGAATCAGGCTCAGTGAGCTCCTTCCCATTCTCTGCCACTGAGAGCAGGTGCCAGCTCACGGGCCCTCCTGTCACAGTTTGGGTCTAGAGGTCCTCCCAAAGTCTCATGCAGCTTTAGATGGGCCTTTTCTGGAGGTGGCAGAATCTAGGGATTGGTGGAGCAATGCTGGGAGTAAGGGTGCTGAGATCGAGGGTGGTTTGGATCAGTCCACTGATGGAATTGGCACCACCCTAATCTCAGTAGACTAGACAGTATAAAAGAGGCAGAAAGACACTGTTAAGGTCTGGTTGCTGATTCTGCTATCTTCTACTCTCCGTGAACGGTTCTCTGCAAAGTCACCCTCCTGTGGAGCCAGCTGATTATGGACAGAAATCTCTACAAACTGTAAGCTAAATCTTTTTCCCTGTCAGTGTTGGGCATTTTGTCACAGAAATGAGGAAAGTAACTAAGATGTCTCCCATCGATCAATTCACCAACTCCTGTGTCTATCACCAGCTAGGTATAGGGTTCTTTATAGTTCTAAGACACCAAGTCATAGTAGGGAGAGGAGACTAGACAGGAAGAACAAAAGGAGATTCTTTGAAGGCGGCTAGTTCCCCGGGCAGTTGGGGTGCTGGCACACAGGGAGCCTTCTGGCTATTCTTTTAGTTGAAGTGCACAGAGCCATAGAAGAAGCTGGTTACCAAAAGCCTAGTACCATCCCCTGGCCCTGGATGCAACTCTGGAACTGTGATACTCCGGGGATGTTCAACAGGAAGCAAAGGCCCTGTGAAGCTGCTGTGCGCTGGGTAGGTAGAGGTGCGAGGAGGTCTGGGGATGAAGGCAGACACGGCTTCCAGTGTGATCCTGCAGCAGATGGCTAGACTAGCTCGCCCAGGCAGGAGGTCTTCCAGCAGGGTCTGGGACTTCAGAGCTTAGACTGATGGTATCAACCTCTGAATTGATGTCTTCCTAGTTCAGCGAGCTTGGCCTGGCTCCACTGTGTGTGTTCATAATCAGACAGGCAGTGCCTTCTTGGGACATTTGTCATCCAGCCTGAGTTTGTGCTCAAAGAGGTACAGGGTCCCACGGTAACATCTCGGTGTACAGGTAATGTAAGCCCTCTATTCATTCACTCAGGTAAGTCTGGACAGAAAGGATCAGAAACCAGCCTGGAGGGTTTTACAGACATAGGTCAAAGGTACAGACCCTCCTGTTCCAGTTTGGGTCTAGACGTTCTCCCCAAAAAAGGTCCTGCAAGTTACTAGAACAGAGAATGTGGAGTTTGCAGTAGTAGAGAAAACCTCACAAAGCCCCAAACTTCCTCATGCTTAAGATGACAGGTGGTGATGGAGAGCGAGCTTGAGAAACAAGCCCCACACAGCAGGCCTGCCCTGCCGTACCACTTCTACTCTGGCTGTAGAGCCTGGCAGGAGGAGACCTTCAGCTTGGGTTGCTAGGACATGGCCTGCTCCACCTAACCTTTTCCTTTTCCTTTCCCAAGAATTTGTCTCAAGAGCAGATGTAAACGGTGCCTCAGTGGGCACTGCCCTGCTCTGGTCTTGCCCAGACAGGATCAAAGCAGTGGTACCTCCCTGGGCCTGCAGGTGCAAGGTGGAAGTGCTCACTGTCCAGTGGGTGCCTGAGTCCAGATTGAGCCCCTGGGCATGGGAGGGAAGCCGGAGCAGAGTCTGGGGCTTATCTAAAACACACACTAAGCATTCCCCTGATGTTGCTGGTTCCCAGGCACATGCCACGGCCAGGCTTCTCCCAGCTGGGTGTCCCAGACCTGCTGCAAAGAACTGCTGCCTGAACCAGGGAACAGGGTTACCTGGGGTACCTCCACTCTGCCCTGTCCCCCACAAAGGATGGAAAGAAAGAATGGTGAGGGGTGCGAAGAGAAGGCAAGGCTATGGGGCACAGGCTGTGGAGAGAGGCTTTTGCCCACCCTATTCACAAAAGGCTTTAGCTGCCATTAGGCTTGGCTACATATGTTCCAAAACGAAAAGAAGAAGGCTCTTGTCCAAAATGTAGCAGATGTCCAGATGGGGAGGGCAGGACCCCTCAATTTGCTGTGACTGCCCTAGTCTCACTGGTATCCAGGAGGCTGGGCCCCACGTTCAGTGCTGGAAAGTAACCCCGACCAGAGGCTCCCAGGGTAGGAGGAGGAGGGCATGAGGCTGTCTGAGGCTGTGATCTACGGGGGTCTCAGAGCTTCCACCCAGACAGCCAGACCTGCAGGCTGAACCACATCTCATGCTGGGACCAGGAGAGGGGAGAACAAACCCAGAAAATTTGAGCACTCGCAGGGGGGACCTGCGTGGAGAAAGCTGCCGATCTAGGCAGTCAGGGGTTCTCATTCCCAATGCTCCATATTCCTCTCCCTGGAGATGTTGCCCTGAGACTGCCAATCCTCCTCCCTTGGTCCCATCCACCTGCTGCAAGTGCTCTGCCTAAGCTAGTTAGATCCCAGGGGCTGTGTCTGCGTCTGGGCTGTATGACAAGACAGAGCACCACGACCTCCAGGACAGAATCTTAGCAGCACCTTCTCAGTGTGGCTGGGCACTAATCTCTGGGTGCTGGGCACGCTGGGCAGGCATGGTGGGAACCTGACAGGGTCTTACACACATGAGGGGGTTCCACTCTGCCTGCGGGAGGCAGGCAGACATTCCCGTGTATCACCCATTCCCCTACTCCCACCTGTGTGCAGTGGCCTGGCAGGCCCAGGCTGAGGCCAGGCAGCACTCTTGCCTGTGGAGCTGCCTTCAAAGCTCACAGCCCAGGGAACTCACAAGGTAGAACTCTAGGACATGGGGCCTAGGTGACAGGACCCAGGTGTCCCGGTGCGCCCTGGCTTGGGTCACTGAAGCTGTAGAACAAAGAGCACAGTTCAAATATCCTATCCCATGCACTTGGGACCCTTTCGGATGTGTGCATATATGAAACCATCATATTAAACGCCTAGCATACTGCTAGGTACTATGCTAAGAGCCCATGGAATCCTCAGAGCACAGATGTGAATTGTTTCCGATTTACAAATGATGAAAGTTTCAAAGATAATAAGCAACTTGCTCAAGGTCACATTGCTTCCCGGTTTGTACCATTTAACTCTGAGGATTTTCTTTTCCTGTTGGTCCCTTGTCATCTCTGCCCACGCTGGGGTTCCCGTGTATCACCCATTCCCCCACTTCCATCCCTGTGCAGAGAACCCTGGGGTTCTCTGTGCTCCCTCACTTATAGAAATAGCCAGTGCTTGGTCACCAGGGTGACCTTTGGCAGTGTGTGTGTGTGTGTGGGGGGGAGGACGACTGTTATCAAGACCTGACAGTACCCTCTGAGTCTGTTCGCAGGCTGTCCCTGGCTCAGTACTCAGGTAGCAATACTTTACAAAGCCCTGGAAGCAGAGGGAGGAGGGCTCATCCTGTGTCAGAACTTCAATTCTGCTCTTGCAGAAGTCTGAGTGAAAGTCATTCAGTTTGCCACGTTTGGAAAAAACACCTGATTTTTTTCTTCTCCCTTCTTTAGTTTTTTTTTGTGGAAGTAGTTAAGAGAGGGTTTCCCTAGTGATCAGGATGGCCTTTGAGGGGGAGGGGCCTGTGTTTCTCTCAGTCTTCATGGCCAACTGTGCTTATTCTGTGCCCCTGGCAAGCCAAGGTGACAGTGATGCAATTGGGTGCAAGCCCGGGGCAGGTAGGGTTAGCTCCATGGCTCCTTCTGGACTGGTGCTTAGAACCCAGGCAATGGCCAGAAGCTAATCCTGCCCCTGCCAAAGGAGTGGGCCTTTCAGAATCAAGACAACACAGACTGGAAAAAAGAAAGGTGCATGATTTGGCAGGGCAGGTACGTTGGACTAAAAATAAAAGCCTGGGTTTAGGGCCTTTTCTAACAAACAAGATAGCCCCACCGCTGGCCAAGCACACAGCGTGTAGAGACCTGACCAAAGCCTCGCTCTCCACCCACCCACCCCCGAGGGTCCCGGAGTGGTCTGCTGACCACTCAGAGTTGCTGACCAGCAGGGGCTTCTTGCTATCTACTCTTGACTGCATCCTGCACAAAGGTGCAGGGGGGTCATGGGAGGATGCCTGACTCAGTCCACTCTCACAGAAGGATGAAGTGCAGGCTGAGTAGCCCTTACCAAAGCACTGGTGACCAGAAGTGTGTCAGATATTAGGACATGAGCACACCCCTAGTAAGATGCTGGGATGAGGCTCTCACCTAAATGTGAAATTCAATTTCTGTTTTATATGCACAACTGGAAGGTAATTTTATACATATGTTTAGTGGCTTGTGTTTTGACAGTGATCCACTGTACAAGGTCAGGATTGTAGAATTTTTCACTTGTGGCATCATATGGGTATTTAAAATGTTTCAGATGATTCTGGAATATTTCACATCTGGGAGCATCTCAGAGTGAAGATTTTTGGATATGGGATGCTCCATCTATATCACTTTCAAAATCAGTTTAGGCGTAGGGCAGAAGAGCGAGATGGTGCAGCTAGAAAGGCAACCTCACTGCTCCTGGCAGACACAACTGCTGCAGCCAGGGCACTGCATTCCAGGTGTGGCTGTGGGGAGGGTTGGGCCACGTGCTAAGCTGCTTACCCAATGGGCGCCCCACTGCAATATGCAAGCCTGGCTGGCTTGGCAGGGACACCTGGCTCAGTACACTCTCAGCAGGACATACTAGGCAGAGCCAGGGAAGTCTGGAGTGGCTGCCCAGCTGACCTCTTCTGATGGGCTGAGTTCTTGCTCTTGCAAACCAAGGCCCAGCTTCTAGGTCAAAGGCAACACCCGGCTGGTGCCTGGTCCCCCAGAATGACCACTCTTGCTTCTCTACCATCATCCAGAAGCCACAGAGGCTGCTGAGACTCTGCAGGCAATTTCAGGGTTGTGCCTGCAGAGTGTCCCCTACTCTAGTGCGCAGTGCTCCCCAGGCACCTGATGTAGGGTGAAGACCCATCGGGGACACCCTGGACTCCTACTCTTGGGCCTCCTAAGATCCAGTGGGCAGGCTGTCGTCTTGCTCCGAACCTACCTCTTGCAGGACTTTGTTCCACAGATGCCCCCCTGGGTATCCACATCTTGCCTCTCCCATCAGCTGGACCCTCTGGAATCTGCCAGCTGGCACTGCTGCTCTGTGAGGCCTCTGTGGCCACTCCAGTTCCCCACTGTTCCCTGCAGCACTGCCCCAGACATGGGCCGACTCTTGCAAACCCTGTCGCTTCTAACAGAAAGAAAACTGGAGAATTGGGAACCTGTCCTAAGCCTTCTACGATACTCCTGCCTAAGAAAGTTAATTCCCATGTCCACACATAGGAAGCCTACAAGAGGACACACACCTCAACAGAGGCTCCTCTGCTTGCTGCTCACCTCCTCCTGCCTAGATTTTCCCACATCTCCAGGCAACAAGAGGGCTGTGCTTGTATAGCTTTATACAAGGCCTACCTGAACCCCTTGCATGCCCTCTTCCACACTCCCAAGACAGTGGGCAGCCAGATGGCCCAGGAGCTGTGTGAAAGGCTTTAAAGTCAGACTCTGGCTCACGACAGTCAACGTTCCTTGCACCCAACTTCCCACCCCTTGCTCTGGAATGTCCTTGCTGCCATGTGTGGCCAAGACACTGGGACACGAGTAATGAAGGCTCTGCCACTACAGCCTGCTCCAGATCCACCCTCCTGCCTGGATCTTTACTCTCCAGTAACTGGCAGGGTAGCAGAAGAGCCCACAGTCCAGCCAAACCAGGCTTTTTTTGGTTACCCTAGAATCGAGGTGCCCTTCACCCAAAATGGAAATGTTCCGAACTCTCCCTCCTTCTCAGGGAGGGCTCAGCAGAAGCCCCATCTCTGGTTGGAAGGTTGCAGAGCAGACTCTTCCCTCTTCCTCCCTCCTGAAGTCCCTCCTCTCTCAGAAACTAAAAATAATGGAGGCTAAGAGGAAAGGGGAGCGGCAAGGAAGCCACAGCCACACAGGAGACATCCTGTGGTCCAGCTGTGGGCCCACTGGAGGCCAGCACTCGCTGCTTCACATACCAGGGCCATCTGGCCTCAAAGGCAGCCATGGGAGTTGAAGGAAGAACAATGGGAGGAAAGGGGAGCTGCTGAGGGCCAAAGGGGCTGAGGGGAGGGGCAGGCTGCAGACTTCCTAGTGGATAAGCTCAGAGGACTCAGAGCTCAGACTTGCCTCTGGGAAAGGGCACCTGGACTCTGCCCTGCCCCAGAGGCTACCTCTGTGGCGTGCACCAGAACTCCCTCCCTTCTGCTCATCCACCATCCACTCTTCCCCAGAGATTTCATTTTTACTTTGGTAAATGCAAGAAGGGAGGGAGGAAAGGAGGGAAGGAGAGAGAAAGTGAAAGGAAAGGAAAGGAAAAGAAAAGAAAGGGAAGGAAGAAAAAGAGAAAGAAAGACAGACAGACAGACAGACAGACAGACAGACAGACAGACTGGTTAAGTAACAGAGGATGGAAATTTACTAAGGATGTCACTGGTCAGCAGATAATTAATGCTGAAGTTTTGGGGTGCTGGTCGCCCCAAGGCTCCTCTGGGCCTATTTCAGAGTATCCTCAGGAACAGTTCTGCTGGGGCAGGAGGTACTGGATCCTTCTTCCTCAGCTGGTCAGGAGTGGAGCACAGCCAGGCACATGGCTGCGCTTGTAACCATCATAGTAGGACAGAAACAGCACTGATCAGAGCCAGACAGTGTTCATGCTGCATATATGCACATGCGTCTCAACCTATCACAGAGGTGCTCTCCATATCCCATTTCACCAGACAGGACCACTGAGGCTAATGAGGTTAACATGTCTATGGCTCTGCAGTTGGTTAGCATACAAGTTGCTCTTTGTGAATTTTACAGTCAGATAAGCTCACCTTTAGACCCTGTTATTTCTGGCTGGTGATATTAGACAAGTTGCTAAATCCCTCAGGATAGCAATTCCTCCCCAGTTGGGGAATGGGATGCCTTTCAGAGTGAAACAGAACTACGATGCACGTGCCTGCTACACAGACCAGGAGCACCTAACCTCTTGCACTACCGCCTCACTCTGTGCTCCAAAGGGCACTCGTCCTCGGAAGGGAGCCCTACAGGAGACAGCTCTGGACAGCTGGGCGGAAGGGACCACGTACAGACCAGCCTGGCCTGGGAGCCACCAGCAATAATTCTGTGTCCTATAGAATGCTTCTCAGGTACCCAAGGCCTGCCATACATGAGGAACTCTGCCTGCTCTCAGGGAGACAGGACAGAGGCGTGGGAATCAGGGTGGGGTAGGCAAACATGGGAAAAACACATTGAAAAGGCTAGGAGTTTGTAAGGAGGTTTTTCCATTTTGGACGTGAAAGGTTCTAAAATGTCTTCACTGTCTTAGCTGGCACAGGTACAACCATGCTGAAAGAGCCTATTTCTGAGCTGTCAGCAGTTCAAGGTTCTTGGGGGGCTCTCAGAGAGCACCCAGAGATGGAAAAACTTTGAGGGTACGGACTTAAAGAACCATGGATCAGCTTCACACAGCAGAAGGGATAAGAGCACCTCCGCATTACCAAGAACAGCTGACCTCGTAGGCCACGGACAAAACCTGCCCTGCTATGCTTCTGGGACCCAGAAAGTGCTTATACGAGAGGTGGTTAGGGGGCTGCCCTAGATCAACACCAAAGCTAGATCTTTCAGAAACTCCTAAGAAATTTCTAACAAGGAAACTTTTCTGGAGGGACCTGGGTTCTATACCAGAGCTTATAAGCGTATCAAATATTAAGCTACATTTAGGATTTTTTTTTCCAATTGTGATACACTGGTCCAATTCTGAGATAATACTAATCTGCCTGTGGTCAGCTGGCACCCAGCACCAGGGAGTTCAGACTTGCAGGAACCAGAACTTGGAGCTGCAGAGGCTGCAGCCCAACTCCCAACTGTGCTCTGAGACCAGCTCCAAGGCGCTTGCCAGAGCTGTGTAGCCTGGAGTTTGGTCTCAGTCCAACATCTGTGCATAAGCCTTGCTGGCCTCTGCATGAGGCATTCCTTGGGCATCATCCTGACATCAGTGTGGGGAGTTATAACATTCATAAATATGTCTACCTGAGTAGTACATGGGCCAGAGGCCTCCCTCAGGTAGCCCTGGAGGGTCTGCTTATCACAAAGACAGTGAGTGCTCCCACCTGCAGGAGCGGGATTACCCATTTGGTATGAGGCCACATGGAGATCTGTGCAGCAGTTCTTGGTGTCACACAGATGGAATGGATTTTAACAAAACTGAAGTGTGGCTCTCCTACAATAGAGATTGGCAAAGCAGGGCTCTACCCCTGGTTCTCCCTGTTGGCCCCCTCAGATTAACAGGGAAGCAAAGCCATGCACCCAGCAGCAACCTTTGCACCTGTAGCATTTTTGCCACCAAAGGGTTTTCAAGCACGGCCCCCACATAGGTAGCCTTGTATGTATGGCCCTGGGACTCTCAGACTACTTCACCTTCCTACTGAGGAAGGGAAATGACACCTAAATGAAGAACAAGAGTGTGCATCTGAGAAACACACCTGGGTTGCTGAGGCTAGGCATGGACTGTGACCCCAAACTGCCTCCCATCCCAGTGAATGAGAAAATGCTAGCTTCCCAGTAAGAGCAGTGAGGCTTCTAGCTCAGCACCCATCCATAGCTCTGAAGGCAGTAACTGAATGTGTGGCTTTGCCTGTTCATGAATGCAGCAGATACCCCTGGCCATGCCCGCTGGCCACCTGCTGGGCAGCATGAGTGCCCTGCTGCAGTCTGAATGGGCCTGAGACTGTGCTGGTGACCTCAGAGCTTCCAAGACACTACCCTAGGGAATCTGACTCTTGCCTCTTAAGGTGACTATGGTTTTCTCATAAGCTCAGCTCTGGGGGTTTCTAGGGAGAGCCCACACTTAGGAATAGGAACATCATCTCCAGGGAATAGAACCAGCTGAGTGATTTGTTCCCCAATTCTACTCTTGGTGCTATTATTAGCACACATCTGTCTCTGAGCAAAGTCACCAAGGAAAAATTATTTGCAGGGAACTTCAAACAATAAAACTGATAGGTTTTATCACTGTGACTAGTAGACAATTCTGATTTAACACATTCCAGCCTAGCCTCAACTTTTTATTTGAATTTTTTTTTTTTTCTATGCTCATGCAAGGAAAGGGGACAGACATGGAAATAATGGAATGAAGGTAAAGTAAGCTTTTTGGCTAATCTTGACTAGAATGAGTTAGAGCTTCAAGGGAAAAACTCATTAACAAGACAAGAGAAGGGGACAGACAGAGCATAGGGAAGCCAAGAGCTGAGAATCAAGGCACTCACCCCTCATCCATGTCTAATAAAATATGGAGGAGATAAAGGACAGCCACTCAAAAGAAAGAACTTGGAGCCCAGGGGACGGTTCATGGGTCTAAGTCCATGCCTTGCACTTCAAAGAACTGCATTCGAACCCTGGTATCACATGCCATACTGGCCCTGCACTGTGCCAGCTACTGAAACTGGGCATGGTGACACACACCTATAATGCCAGTGCTGGGGAGGCTGAGACAGGAGGATCACTATGTGTCTGAGCCGCACAGAAAGACCCTGTGCCAAATACATACATACATACATCTTAGAAAGCAAGCAAGCAAGCAAGTAAGCAAACAAGCAAGCAAGCAAGCAAGCTCTTACTTAGTGTAGAAAAATATACAGCTGGGCATGGTGGCACATGCCTATAATCCCAGCACTTAGGATGCTGAGGCAGGAGGATCACTGCAAATTGAAGGCCAGCTTGGGGCTACATAGTAAGTTCAAGGCCAGCCTAAACTACATAGCAAGACCCTCAAAAAGCCAAACCAAACAAGCAAAAAACCCCACATACATATCTATCTACACATAATGTACATATTCCCACTCTAGGGGTGCTATATTAGTGCACTAGCTACTGAAACTTAATTTCTAACTTGATCTTATACACAAAGTCCTTTTTAACAAACTTGTAAATTCTAACAGAACAAAGAAAACCAAAAGCTCACACAGGAATTTGTTTATAGATGATGGTATCCTGGGCTAGGAGCCTATCTAAAATAGCCAATCAAATTATGATGATTTGAGGTAAGGGGAGAGGCCTAATACTCGATAAAAGTGTGCTCCATCTTTTCCAAAGCTCTCTCTACACCGGTGTGGTCTTCCTTTTTCTTATTCCAGTAAAATGTTTTCCTTTGTTAAATTTTATATCTCTTAATTTTTTATATATCTCTTAATTTTTTATTGGTAGTAAGTTCACAAATTGTGTATACCCTGGACCCAATACTTGGAGTTAAACCCAGAGATTCAAGCATGCAGGGGGTTCACCACTGACCTGTTCTCCCAGCTCTAGACTTTAATATATACAAGCTTTAAATTCATCCTGACCTATTCTTTCACAAGTATTTTACTTACATGCAAGTTCACACAGAACCCTCACTGTGAAGTTAAGTCCCGACTCACAGACTCAGCTCCCCGTGTCTCAAGAGCAAGTTCACAGGATTAGACTTCCCTTGGGCAACTTTTTTTCCAAACCCTATGATTTTAGTAAGGTCCCTGAGCTGGAAGACCAGGCCACACATTAAGGCTGGAAGCACCGTCACCAGGAAAATACTACGGACTTTGCAATTTCAAACTTCCCAATAGCAGGCACATTTGATAATTCTGATGAAAGACAGGATCAGTGTTGACACTTCTAGAATTCATTGTGACATGAAGTTTTTTTGAATTTATTGTGACAGGTTGTGTGTGTGTGTGTGTGTGTGTGTGAATTTCTGCTGTATCTTCATGTTTGTTTTTCTTTATTTTTGTATCTGCTGTTTTAAAGGGAAAGAACCTTCAAAATGAAAATGAACAAAATGATCTGTGAGCATCTCAGAGAAGAGAGAGGACAAATGAACTAGGCTGTCTGCTGCTCACAGTGGCTATACAGAAAAGAGAGAGGATGGGCTAGACTCTGTCCTCCAGACAGGGCAATCAAAGATTATTTCTGTGAAGTCTGACAAATTAACACTTGGAAACAGAAACTGACGTATTCTTATTTATGTAATTTTCCCTTTTTCCAAAATAATCATATCATTTGCAAGTGATAAACCCATTTCTAACCCTTGTTTTTCCGGTATTATCATATATATGTTTCCTTTTCTGCAATTCTTTTCTCAGTGATACTTTCATTTTTTCATTAATTACTGAAAATAGAAGAGGTAAATGTTTTAAAAATCATCTCTGCCTGGTGCTCAAAATGGCAGATACACACTGATTTAGATTTCTGAGAAGGTGTTCAAAGAACAATGTAAGTGACAGTTCTGGAACAACTGACCCAAAAGTTGCTGAGGCTCACTATCGGGCCAGCGGCACTGGACTACAGTCTCTAGGTTAAGTGACAGAGAAAATTATCAGCAGCTCTGAATATCCCAAATGTAAAATTTCTAAATACCAAAATCAAGGAAACCAACATTTGACAGTACAAGTCAAATAAACCGGAGGTAAGTTTTTATAAAATATGGTTGAAAGGTTAATACATTTGTATATAAAGAACTAAAAACAAATGAATAAAAGTTCTTAAGATGCCAATGAATAACTTGGTAACATTTGAATAATACAACATAAATAACATGATTACATCAGCAAAAATAAGAAGAGCCAGTGCTGGTGAGGAGACCGCATGGCACGAAGGCTAGTCCACGCTGACACACTGATTACACAGTCCTTTGGGAAAACAGCCCAGGAATATGTTTCGAGGACCATTAAAAGGTCTCAATCTCTCAGTCTTTCATTTACTGACTTTACTTCTGGAAATCTACTTAAGGAAACACTAAAACATGGAAAAAGTTACAAGCTCAAAAATGTTAATTGAGCCATTGTTTCTAGTAACAATAGCATTGAAAATAGCTCATATCCAACAATGTGGAATGATTAAATAAATTGGGTACAACCTTGGGATTATCAAATCATTAAAAACTTAAAATAAACATGGAAAATTTTCTTATAGTATTAAGGGGGGAAGAAAGAGGCTATAAAAACTGTATACACTTTTTCTTTTTTGCATATGAACTGAACCCAGGGTCTCACTGAGTTATATCTCCAAGACCCAAATATTTGTACTAAAGGTTCAGAAAAAATATATCAATTTATAGTCGCATTAGTAGGCATTACTGCATATTAACTTTATATTGAATTTTTTGGGGGTGGGGCATGGGGATCAAATTCATTTGTAAGGCAGGCTCTTAAGCCAGCCACTGGGCTATCTCCCCGGTCTCCTTATTGATGTTAATAAACTGGCCCTTTGCTCTGATTTCCATGTATTATATTCTACCATATTGCATGCATATGCATTTGTAGGTATCCTCAAATCCATTATGCACAATGTGGAAAGTTGAGCAATTAATAACCAACAAAATCAGTATGCTTAGTTATGATGGTAGGGTTATGATGATCTTTTTCTTTTCAAAATTTCTGTACTGTGGTTAGCTTGCTTTCCTATTTTAAAAAATATATATACAACCAAAGAAATAGGTGACATTGCAGCCCTCTCTCACCTACTCCTTCAGTGTCTCTTTCCTCATCTGACTGAGGATATAGCCCCCTTCAGAGATTCCTTTATCTGATGGAAAAACAGAACTTCCCTGGGTGCGGCCCACAAGGTCAAAACCAGAGAACTCCTTGCTTCGTGAAGCCCCCATGCAGCTCTAGAGGCCCAGGAAAGACCACTGGGAAGACAGAATCATGTGGTAGAGGGGCCTTCCCCAAACACATAAAGCATGAGGAGAACAAGAGGGAGGAAGCTGCCATGTGGGAGTCCTCTCCGCAAAGAACTATCAGAGCAGGGAGTACCTAGGGAGCAGGACTGTGGTATTTTTGTACCCCTTGTCACACATAGGACACTTAACCTGGGAAACTTTCCAAGACCCTGCCTCAAAATAAAGGGCTGGGGATGTAGCTCAATGTAAAGACCCTGGAATACTGGCTTTTGTGGATTCATTCATTGTTGCACAAATGTTCAGAGATGCTCACAGCCCAGGTGCAAGGACTTCCTGGTGAGCACAACAAAAATCCCACCCTTAAAGCAGTTGTCATTCAAGGAGAAGAGATGGTAAATAAGTACTATATTGAGTCAGGTAGTGACTTTCAGCATTTTCAAGACAAATAAGGCCGAGAGAGAGAAAGGGAGTGTTGGGCAGGGAGAGGAGTGGTTCTCAGCTGGGCCTGTTCTGAAGGTGTGTGCTGAGGCAGGTACAGGTGGACGGAAGGGCATTGCAGGCAGAGAACAAGCCAATCACTTGGCCTCACATGGCTCAAGAGACCAGAATGAAATATGCACAGGCAGGGCACAGCCAAAGCAGGCCAGCCTGACAGGGCTCCCCAGGCTGTGATGAGGATCTGGGGCTTGGAGGTGGGAGGACAGCAGAGCATTTCCAGCCACAGTGTCATGTTATGTTCTCGGAGATCCCTACTTGTGTATGTGGAGTGGATCTAGGAATAAGAAGCACGTGAGAAGGGAGAAAAAACCAAAAAATCAGATTCTAGGCCAGTGTAGCTGTCCGGGCAAGAAAGAAAGAAGGCAGATTATTCTTTTCAGAACCCTGTGCTTTATACTGGAGGTATTTTGTATGAGAAGCATGCATAAGGAGTCCTACTCCAACCTGGGCTCCAACCAGGGCCATGATCTATGTTGAATGAAGGTGCATTCCAAAGGTTGCAGCCTCCTGACACTAGGGAAGGGGCTGCCTATGTGCAGGCCAGATCTTAGTGAAGAAATCTCTGTACTGTGTGGCCACTACATGAATCCCAGCTTTGCACAGATATGGAACCATCTCATTGTCTCTAATCTGCATCTTCTAACACAGGCATAACATTGGTCAGAAAACGTACCCCAGGCAGACAGCCTGCACTTGGCTCCTGTACCTCAACTATAACCAAAATCTACCATACTCAGCACGATGACCCTTCTCAGCCAGGATGCTATTTGTCCCAAGTGGTGAGCACAGCTTACAATTTATCAACTGCGTGACAAGGACCATCTTCTACATATTCACATTCCACAGAGTTGAACTGCACAAACTGCCAACACAGGCTGCCTTGCTTGGGGCAAGTGGTTTAAGGAAAGCCTATATATGGGCCTGGCTAGTCTAAACCAGTGGTGGAGAACCTACGGCACACATGTTTTTCTTTAAGACAAAAGATGTTAATGTATGAGGTTTTTTTTTCTCAACTAAAACCTTAGTATTCAGGTTTAACTGCAGTGTTGGCACTTGGTGATAAGTGGTTTTTAGGCTGCAGTTTGGGTACTCATCTCAGATTTGCCATCACTGGCCTAATGGTAATCATAGCAACCAGGTAACCAGTACCAGAAACTAGTCCAGTCAAAGTAGTGATCATGAGAAATCTAGTGTTGAGATGTTTCTGCAGAAAAAAAAGGACCCATGTCTGTGTGCATGATCTCACCAGAAAGCCTCTGCTATTTTCTAAATATATATAAATCTTTGATAGGCCTTCTAAAGCCTCTAGCTACAGTATAGATACAGATATATGTTGACACACTGATACATGCTGTAAACAGCTACTGATATATACTTATTAAACACCAGATGCAACGTTATAGTTCACAGCTTTATTATAATAGGAAGCAGGAAACATGACAAGTCTGTTTGCAGCATAAATTTCTATATTGGGACCATCTTGCAACTCCATCAGAGAGTGGCAGCAGGAAGCTGCCCCTTATTCCACTGAGAGATCTCTACCAGATAGGTTCAGTGACCCATTCTTTCATTGTTCTACTGAATAACGCACAAAGGTTATGTACAAACACACAAAGGGCAGCTTGCTTCCCTTTTTTGGCCTGGTCACAGCCTGGCCAGGGGACAGAGCTGGGTGGCTTTCATAGCTGTGTATGTTCCTCACTGCTCCATGTGATACTCAGTCACAGTCACCACCCTACAAACTCTGAGTTGGTGTCTCTGTACCACGACTGTTTTCTGGTGACAGTTTCATGAACTCTGAGGCTCTGAGAGAAACTGAGGTACATTTATAAGAGGTTTTTGCTGTCTAGCCAACAATGACAAATATTTTATAAAAGCATGAGTATATTTAGTAAGTATATAAAATTAACATCACCTTTCAAATTATTCAGTCTCTTTTTTTTTTATATCTCACACATTCTTCCCATTTCTTTACAATCCTTGTTTGTTCCCTTTTCCTTAGTACCTACCAAGCCCCTGGCCCTGTGCTATTTCCTGTCCCCATTTTCTGAGCAACTAGGACCTATTTCTGATCATGCCTGGCCATCTGCTGGGTCTGTGGCTCTCCTGTTCACCCGCCCTCCACTAGCTAGTGATGCTGCATTCCCACTACAGTGACTTGGTGACTCGGGCTAGCTCTCTTCTAACAGGAGCAGGAGCACAAAGCACCTAGAGAACTCCATCTGACTTTCCAGTGCGTTTTCTGCATCTAAGACCCTTGCAGGGGACTCTGAAAACTCTGAGTCAGAGGGGCAGGAGAGTTGTCCTCGGAACACTCCGGGTCTATTTGAAGACTGAAAAACAAACAAAACAAAAAAAGGAACCCAGCACTATTCTCAGAAGGGAATACTCTGCAGTAGCTGGTGTTTATCAGGTTCTACTGGGTGCTGGGGAGGAAGTGGCTGCTCTAACCCCAAGGGGGAAATGCTTGCTTGAAACAGGAAAATAGAACTCTTACTACTTTCCATTAGTAGGCTTCAGAAGCCAGCCACACTTAGAAACACTTGCACAAGCACTCTGAGTCCAGGCCAATGGCCCCCTATCCCCTAGCACAGATTAGGACATAGATACGGGTCTACTTTCTTCCAGAAGCAAGTCAGCACTGAAAAAGTTCTTCTCACTTCCTATCCAGCACTAAATGTCCACAAGCCCTGAGCAGAGCCATAGGGAGCATTAAGGAGGAGACCAAAAGGCAGAAAGGGCTGTGTGGCATCCAAAAAAGAGCTTCAACCAAGACAGGATCAACAGGCTGGATGTTGGGCCAGAACTACCTTCTCAGCTATGGAACTTAAGGCAAATTCCTCAGCCACCCATCTGAGGTTGTGTGTGTGTGTGTGTGTGTGTGTGTGTGCGCGCGCACGCGCGCGCACGCACACACAGGGTCTCACTATGTAGCTCTGACTCAGCGATCCTATTTCCTGCCTCCCAAGTGCTGGGATTACAGGCTCACACCACTACACCTGGCCTCCATTGCCAGCTCAGTGAAACTGAGAGAGGGGGCCCGTGTGGCAGGTGGGGCCAGGAATCGAACCGCGGCCCCTACACTTCCCTAAGCAAGGGCTTAGTCTGCTAAGGTATACTGCCGGCCCTCCATCCTGCTTCTTGGTGTCTGTTTTCTTAGAGTTTCTTACTGCTCTGCTCACACCCTCGGATGGCTGTGAGGAGTATGCATGGAGAGACAGACAAAGGTCTCACATGCTGTCTGAGTGCTGGCGTCACTCTTACCCAACTGAAATCAGTAGAGAGTTTTCTGGAGTCCTGGCCTCACTCAAACCACTCCCCTGCTGCATTTCTACTTGAGTACTTCCCCAGTCACCCTTCAGAGCCCCATCTACAATTCACCACAGACTTCCGCAGCTTCGGTGGAAGACCCTCTAGCCTCTGGTCAAAGGAGCATCCACAAGCCTACCCAGCAGACGTGGGGAGAAGTAAACCAAGCCTCAGCTCTCGGCTGCCACACTCTCTGTGATCCAAAAGCAAAGACTTCACCCTCCGTGGCTAATTTGCCTGCGGAGAGGGGGAGACTGGCCTCAGCTCTGAGTCATATTTTCCATTTAGTAAAATGAACATCTGGCTGCTGAGTGATGCCTTTTGTGTACTCATACTCACCTGAGGGCTAATTCTGAAGTTTAACACAATGCAGAAAGAGCAATCTCGGACACCACCTCCTCCTATCACAGGCCAATTTAGCAGGGTGCACACAAGGCAGTCAGCCAGCTTGGTTTCACTATTACACGTTTATTCTAAAGAGGAACACGATGGTGGTTCCGAGGAGCCATTGCTGGCAATCCAGGGCGCTTACAAACAAGAACTCATGCAATTTTTTTTTTTTTTTTTTTTTTTTTGAGGCAGAGTCTTGCTGTGTAGTTTAGGGTAGCCTTGAATTCACCATGTAGCCCAGGTTGGCCTCAAACTCATGGCAATTCTCCTGCCTCAGCGATTATAGGAGTGGTCAATGCATCTAGTCTAATTTTTTTTTTTAAATAAAAGAATTCAAAGGAATCTTGGGTCCCAGGGCCCATCCTTCATTTCCATCTCAGTGGCAGGCAAGTAGTTAAGGAAAGAACTCTTACCTTCCACAGACACACACATACACACTTACACAAACACACAAACTAAACATAACCAGCGACTTAACCTTCATAAACTTTGGCTTACTTATCTGCAAAATAGGGATAAGAGCAAAACATGCCCTGCCAGGTTCGCAAGGTTATTATGATAACTAAGTGAGAAAACAGATGTGCAAGTGCTTTGCAAACCACAAAACACAGCCCAAGTGCGAGTTATTGTTTTATAGCAAAACTGCCTTGACCATATCCCAGAAATCTGGAAGTACTTTATTCTAACTCATGGATGGGCTTACACCATACCTGAATTTACAAAGAACGTAGGCAGGTGCTTGAAACGGTTCTTAAATGACTTCTACACGAATTTCTCTAAGAAAGTTACACAACACCACAATGTCAGGTAATCAGCCTGCAGATAAGAGAACTGCACATTGTCCACTTTTGTTTTGCTCTGGTTTTGGCTTTCTCAAGCTTGCCTTTTAGGTAAGAATTAAGCATTTTTCTGGAAGTCTCTAAGTTCCCATCCACACAGCTTTCTCTCCAAGCCTACTCCCATCTTCCTGGCCCCCAGGCTGCTTTGGAAGGGCAGAGCTATTTGAAATTCTGCTCAACTAAGATCTTAAGGCCTGAGGCATCCTCATCAACCCTGTGGGGTGGGGTGGGGGCCATAGGAGTTTCCAGGCTGAACAAAGACTTATTCTGCTCACAAGGATATTTACCAACCCAGCCTGCTGCGTGTGCCAGACTCAGGGTGAGAGAGCAGAGCTGGGACAGCCTCCCGCTTCTCTGCTGGCGCATGCACCCTTCTCTATTATTAGCAACCCAGGCAAGAGGCCACCAGAGCTGGGGACAGCCCTTTGCGTCAGGGGGGAGGAGGCAGGAAGAGGTATGTGTGTGCTGGAGAGAAGCAGGTGGAACTGTCTGAGGTTTCCTGGGGGGCAGGGGCATGTAGAGCAGTCTCCTTCCTCCTTACCTCTCCGATCTCACTACACCACTAGGCCAAGAGCAGAAGCCCTGGAACTCAGACCACCCCGGGTGTGGCCCAAGCTGCATCTCCCAGCACCTTCGAGGCCCACCTCAAACTCATACACCATTCCTGTCAGTAGTCCAAGCTTGGAGCTGCACCACCAGAGTAACCTACAAAAACAAAGTAAGTAAAAGCTGAAGAACCCCTCCTTCTGGAGCAGTAATGTAAGTGATTTCATTCCTGAAGAAAAAAGCACTCAGGCTTTCCCTGTAGCAACTACCAGAGAAATGCACCCGGTAGGGGCAGCATTCTTGAGACAAGAAGCAGTCTGGGAGAGGCTAAGTGAGCTTGCCAGGTGAAGAATGTGGCAAACACTGATTAAAAAGGCCAGCGTTGAGGGGGAGAGGAGTAGTGTCACCTTCGCACATTTTGTTATTTCATTCAAACAGGTAGGTTGCTTTGTACTGGTTGACTTGGATCATATGCCTACGCAGACGTCCCTGAAGGACTTCAAAAACCAAGAACTGTTTTAAAAAGATATGTACCTCCCCCCGCATCAGTGAATCTAGCTTTAGATATTTTTTTCCAACTGCAACATATACTTTCTAGTTATACTTGTCCTAAGGCCAAACAAGGATATGGAAAGTATCGAAGACTACTTTTGACCATTATTCATATGCAAAACATTTTACTAAAGAACTTAGTAGCACTGGATAGGTCAAAATGGTCTACAGAAAAATCAATAAAATGACATAAAACAGCAAGTGGTTATCATGCATATTTAGGCTGGCACATAGGAATTAAGGTGACTACTTGGTTTTCAGAGAATCTATACTCCCAACAAGAGAGAAAACCCAAGTCCCTTGCACAAGGCTGCAGTTCTTTGACTGTGTTCTGCCATGGCTGGCAAGCACCTCACAGGCCACCGCAGGAAGAGGCTCATCTTATCTAGTCTCAAGGCTGGAAACCAGGTCCTGGAGCCCGCTGACCACACGTGTGCTCTGACTCTGCCATTCTCACCAGTGTGACTTCACACAAACTTGTGCCTGCCCTGCTAGAATTACACATCGGAGTTTTGAACACTGTAAGAATTAAGAGGTAAGGTGCCTAGCACTAAAACTAAGCGCTCATTATTCCTATGAGCAGTCTCCATTGGGGAGAAAAGGGTGAAATACTACTCCTGAGGGACTCAGGATGACTACTGCTATACTGAGGAAAGCACAGGGCCTGGACCACTATGTTCACAGTCACAGCAGGCTTTCTCAGTTGCTCTCTGCTCTCAGAAGGTGCTTCCTATGTGAAGAGTGAGGACAGCGTTGCCAATCAACACATTCCCACAGTAGGACAGGTGGGGCAGGCATAGAGTGGGTGCCAGGAAGAGGGCATATTCCTGTGGACAGGTGCCAGCAGGCGCGGCTTGGGGGGAGAAGGAGTAGACCTGCAGAGAAGGCCTGAAGGTGTCCATGGGCCAGTGCCTCCTCCCCTGGCAGACCTGCCTGCCCCCTCTGCTGAATCTTCTGGGTGTTTGCTTGTAATAGTGAGGGTATCTATTCAGAATCTCACAAAGTGTCAGTTTCTATCTGTAATCATTAAAAGGTACCAAAAATTAAACAAAAAGTTGTTCTTTTTCTAATGTAGCTACCAGTCTCCCCACTTCCTCTGCCTTTGATCTCATTTTAAGTCTCTGGCCTAAAGGTGAGCTGTGGTACTAGGTGCTTCTGGAGGGTAGGGAGAAGCTGGACTTCAGGGTGGAAAGCCTGAGTCCTCGAGGCCTGGTTCTGCGATGAATGCAAATTCAGCAACTCCTCCCCCACACCAAGTCCTGTCAGCTCAGAGTCAGTCTTGAAATACGGAAGGATTAACCACATCAGCTCAAAATAATTCAGGGCTCTGAATTTCCATGGCCTTGGTTTGGGTTCCAAAAAGCAGGTTAAAGTGAAGGACTAACCTGAGTCAACGCTCTACTTCCCCTTCTACAGGGTTTTTTTTTTTTTTTTTTTTTTTTTTAATGGCGTTTGAGGGGGAAACCAAGGGAACACGGGCAAGTTCTTCTCAGCAGCTTAAAGCACCATTCTGGAAATTCCACCAGGTAGTAAAAAACCAACTTTTAAAATGCTTAGGAAAATGCCTTTTGGAATAACCCTAAGTGAGTTTTCACTTATTAATAACATTTAAAAAATAAACTGAAAAGTTGTTTTCAATTATTTTGGGGAGGAATGTTTAAGGCAGCCACCGGCTCTGAAAACCCCTTTTCTACCACGTGTGAATACTTCCACTCCCAGCAAGAGCATCTAGGCGATCCAGGGCGATGGCCTCATCAGGCAGGGATGAGCACACAGCCAAGAGTTCCCCTCCGTTCTCACCAAGGCCCGCACAGCCGCCGGGAGCCTGGAAGGATGCAGGCAGCCCAGCTCAGGGCAGGGCAGGGCAGGGCGCCGGGGCCCCGCCCCTTTCCATGACGCAAGCACGGGGCAGGGCGGGGCAGGCTCGGAGGTGGACACCTGAGAAGCAACAGAAGGCAAACACACGTGTCACTTCTTTCTCTAGAGGAAAAATGCTGAACGTCTTCGGGTCTCATCTCAGGAACTGGAGATGAACTTACTGGACAGCCACTGAAATTAGAAACAATACTTAGGAAAAAGGAGAACAGAGACCCCCACCCCACGGTACAGGCGGGGAGGGAGTGGGTGCCCAGCTTCTCTCCCAGGGTGCAGAGATAAGGCTGGCTGAGCTGATAAGCCACTCAGGCCAAGTAGTGGCATAGGGGACAAAGCCTCTGGGCTCTGCTGTCCGTGGTCGGGTGAAGGCCTCTATTCATGAGTTTTATGCTTACCCCCCAACAAAGCCTCTGGGCACAGGAGAGGTGGCTTTCCCAGGGCTGAAGGATGGGGGGCGCTTAACCTCTCCAAGTAAACCCTGAGCTCCCACCCCTCACATGGGTGCACAACCTGTGATTAATCTAGAAAGGCTTTCTGCCTCTGAGGTCTGGACCTTGCAACAACCTTTCACAACACCTGTGAAAATCCCACTCAGCAAAAATTATTCATGCCACTCATGGATGAACAATTCAGATGAGTACTGGGATCACAAAATGGGCTACCTTCCTCCCTTACCACCAGGGCAAACTCAGAGGTACAGAGAGAACACCTGACAAGAGACTGCAGTCCATAGGTGCCCTGTTGGTTCTAGGGAGGACTTAAACCAGAGACTCCCTTCCTTCTGGCCTCCTTTATCTCTAAAATGACAGGCAAACTGGTTATTGCAGGTAGCTGTCCTTAAAATGCTGCACTGTCAGTATGGAAAGGAAATCAATATGCGCTTGTGTATTATTCAAGAGGCTGTCCATTCACAGCCACCTTGACAAAGGGCCAGACTCACAAAGCGTTGAAAATTTAGTCAATCCAGAACCCAGCTCCTCCCCAGGCCTGCCACATGCCAAGCTACTTACTCACAACTGTGTGGAGCATACAGGAAAACATCTATATCAAGGTAAAAGATTTGACTCAAAATTAATCTTTTATTTTGAAATCCAATTTGTATATTTTTGCGTTGTGCAGATTTGGAGCTGGGCTTTACCTTTTCCCATCTGCAATATTTAAATGCACTGAGAAAGTGAACAAATACGGTCCTACAGCTAGTAGGCCATCTTTTCAGCAACCCTGCAATACACAGTTTCCAACTCTCCGGGTCCTAACTCCACCTTCCTGTGCAAAATAAATGCCTGTATTCCAGCATCTATCTCTCCAATGTCAAGCTGGGGACTAAATACCATTAAAGGAAAAGTTGGTTGCAGAACTATCTGGAAATAGTGTGGTAGTGATGTAGACAGGCCACCAAAATGGTTCCCTAAGAAGTGTTTTCATCCTCCCAAAGGATCCCAGGCAGCTGGCATCCCCATCAGTGAATGCAGCACCATCAGCTGGCCAGATGGGCGCTGCAGGGGCTCTTCACCTTGGCTGTACATGAGCATTAGCCATTGTCACCTATGTCCCACTCCTGGAGATTCAGACTTAATCAGCTCTGAGTGCAGTCCAGCATAGGATTTGTTGAAAACTCCCTCCCATTTCTCAAATGTAGGCAGCCGAGAACTAATGGGCTGGTGTTTGGTCAAAGTGGCCCAAAAGAACTAGGGAAATGTTAAGCGATGCTTAGCAAACCTTAGTGGTTTTTGAGAACGGTGAATACCCAAGGGCATGTATGTACTGGCAATGAAAAGTGAGGTGACGAGGCAAGAGCACTGCTGGAGCCAAGGGAGTGGAAATCTAAATGCTGGCTCTCCAGCACTTTGCTGACTGTGTGACCTAGGCCAAGCCACTTAATCATCCTGAGTCTGATTCCTCATCTGTACACTGGGCACAATAATGGTTCTCTCATTGCTGTATCCATCAGCTACACTAGAACATTTCTTGGCACATACTAGGTCCTCAGTAAATGACCACATACTAGGTCCTCAGTAAATGATGCCAATAACGATTAAAATACCCAAGAATTAACTTGTCTGATATGAAAAGAGAGATGCTGTGGACTAAGAGTCCTTACACAGGCGAACCCAGTAGTGAGGCAGATAATTATTTCCTTGTGGAAGAGCTAGGGAAGTGGAACAAAGCTCAAAGCTATGTGATGAGGCAGGCAGAGCAGCAGCTCCCACATCCAAGACACCTCCAGCCTTTGTTCCCAGGAGCCTGGCCCACAAGCAGGTGTGCTTTTACAGGGAGAGGCCATAGTTCTACTCCCAAAGTGGGTGGCAGTCATATAGATTGTGCCACCCAAGACAGGTCAGTCTGCTACGCACTTGTATCTGCCTTCTCCTGCCTCAACTATGACACTGCAGCCTGCCACCCATTCTCTGTGAATGTGTGGACTTGGCTATAACAGACACACAGTGAGCATCTGTGATGGGTCCCAGCAGATGGGTGGCAGGAAAAAATCCAGTCTGAACCAAGGCTTCCACATGTGTTCATGGCAACCCTAAAAGAACTGGCTCCAACAGGGCCACTTTCCTATCTCCTCCACCTTTAACATCTGTAGGCTTGTTTACCTGCATTATTTCTTGTGACGCTCAAAACAGCCTTATGAGGCAGGTGATGGCAGAGATTAAGATCACACCAGTAACGAAGAACAAAAAAGCAGAAAGGAAACACAAGTTCGGGCAGACCCCATGACTTACGCCAGGTCACAGAGCTCATCAGAGGCAGAATTAGCACTTGACCAAGAGCCTTCCCTCCTCTAAGGCACAGCCCTTGCCTCCGATGGACGCTAGGTGATACAGCCCACCCGTGAAATCGGACTAGGCTAAGCTCTGTGTTCAAAGTGCCCCTGTGACAGATTCTCAATTCTGAAACTGTGAATGAAGCACATCCTTCCTTTTCCTTATCTGAGACCATGGCACAAGCAGCTGACCACACACAGGGTGAAGGAGGACCAAGGAGCTTTGGATACCCATGCCCCAGAACATAGTTTTCATTTTACCAAGACTTTTTTAAAAAGTAAAGAAACAAAGGTAAACCATGAAGCTGGGCGTGGTGGCGCACACCTGTAATCCTAGCACTTGGGAGGCTGAGGTAGGAGGATCAATGTAAGTTCAAGACCAGCCTGAGCTACAAAAGTGAGTTAAAGGCCAGCCTGAACTGCATAGTGAGACCCTGTCTCAAAAAGACGAAAAAAACAAAAACAAAAACAAAAACAAAAACAAAAAAAACCCCAAAGGTAAACCATGATATTTTGCAAAGAGAGTTTGTTTACTACTGGTCTGAAAAGGGTAATATTAAATCCTAATCAAAGACAGCACAGATAGCTTTTGAATTTCTAGAACATACCTATACTGACGAAATCCTGTGGCTTTCCAGGTGGCAGGGAAATTTTCTACTGAAAGAGAAAATGAACTTGGAAAAGGAGAGAAATGGGCCCCTTTAGAGCACTCAGTTTTCACCAAGTGAAAATTGAGAGTTGTTTCTATCATAGTCTAAGTACCGCACGCGGAAGCCACTGGAACAAAACTAAGAGAAAGGCACAACACTGCACAGATCATACCAGAAAGGCATGTGGGATCAAGTGCAGAATATCCCTTCTCCGAGAACCCAGAAGACTTCCAGAGGAGTGGACCAGCAGCCTGTGGACCCAGGAGCCTGTATGGAAGGTCTGCACTTGCCTCGGGAATACTGAGGAGGACAGCTATGGTGTTTCTGGAATCAGGGAAGCATTCAGTCTACACAAGTGCAACTTAAGAGATCTGAGATCTCTTAAGATCATCCTCCTCAGGGAGAGTCCTTTCTGACTGGCAACCAAGTCCTCAGGGAGGTGAATGCATGCAAGGGTCTCATCAGGACTACTTCTCTGAAAATGATATTCTCCTCCATGACTTCACTTGTTCATTCTTAGGAGGCCAAACATAGGCAGACATGCACATCTAGCCCAACAGTGAGGGCTCCTGCTTGCTTGGAGGCTCACAGGTAGAGCCAGCATCCGTAACTGCAGGGATGACGTGCTATGTGCTGGTTCCAACACGCTGTGCCCATTCATGGCCCAGCATTCTCTGGGCAGAAAGCCACTGATTCCAGAAATGGGCCACCACAAGTCCTTCATGCAGAGAAGGAATCTCAGGCAGTAGTAAAACTGGCTTCTTTTCTTGTCCTTTTTAATTTTTAATAAAAGACAAAGACTTGCTATAATTTTAAGCTGGCCTCTAGCTCCTGGGCAAAAAGAGATCCACCTCCTGAGTAGCTTGTACTATAGGTGTATACTATTGTGGCTAACATCCTTTTCCCTTCACAAGTCTGGCAGACATGAAACCAAGGTGGGGAAGGAAGAAAAGCAGCAGTGCTTTGAGGAGAGCAATTCAACCAGAGTCCTCTAGAAGCCCTTGTGTCATTAAGCCTATACCAGCTCGCGCCTGTCTCCAACTTGGTGTGTTCTCTTGGTATCAGCAGGATACCTGAGCTGCCTTACTGCATCTCCTTTCAAACTCCAGCTCATGCTAAACTTGATGTTCAGTGCCCAAGCTCCTCAGCACAGCTCGACCCAGTCACATCCCTGCTGGGACCTGGAGCTGGCTCACTCACCACTTCCCGGTTCTGCCGCGTGGTCTCAGGTCTCTTGGCCATTGCTCACACAGATCTGTCAGCTTGAAGTGTTATGGCTCTGTTTCCAGTCACTAAAGTCCAAATCATCAGTGAAGACCAAACATGACTGTCACCCTGAGCCCCAAAGGACAGGACTCCTAGGGCTAAAGTCTACTACTCTCATCACCTGTGCCCACACCACCCTGCCTGGGCGTCACAGGCTCCCTCTGCCTCTGCAACTGAGTGATTTGACTGCATCTCTGTAATAAGCAACACCTCCAGTTCCCTAAGGGCAGACACCAGGGCTTGCTCGGCTGGAATGTTTAGCATGTAACAGGTGTTTGGGTCAATGTTTATGAAGGGAATATGTAAAGTTAACTACTTACAAGCCTGAAGACATTGTACAGTTTGAGTATCCTTCATCCAAAATGTTTAGGGATAGAATATTTTGGATTTCAGATTTTGGACTATCTTCATGTACAAAATGACATATTATAGGATTGGGAACCTAAGTCTAAACATGAAATTCATGTATGTTCACATATACCATACACACATAGCCTAAAGATAATTTTATTCGATATTTTTACTCTGTCGTGTTTGAGAGCTACCCACCACAGGAGGCCAAGTGTGGGATTTTCCACTGGTGACCACGAGCTAGCACTCAAAATGTTTTGCATTTTGGATTAGGGTTACTTGATATGCAAAAGGAAAAGAATCTGGAGCTGGGGAAGATAGCTCAGTAGAATAAGCACTTGCTGGGCAAGCACAAAAACCTGAGTTCAATCCTCAGATCTGAAAAAAAAAAGGAAAAGAATTCTACTTTGTGGTCATGAAGGTCTGGAGCCAGGGACATGAAGCCACTTGTTGCTGAGCTCTGTAGGAAGCTGTCAGATAGCAGCAGGAAGAGGAAGTGATAAACGAACAGGTGATGGCAAAGGTAGGGGAGGCAGAAGAGGATAAAGTCACCAGTATGAGATATGATTACAGGAGCCAGCCCTAGATGAACAAGGCAAGTTGCTACAGGAAAGAAAATGGCCCATCCAGCATGGCAGAGAAGCAACTTCACCCCACCCAGATCGATATCTCTGTCTCTGTCTCTGTTTCTCTCTCTCTCTCTCTCTCTCTCTCTCTCTCTCACACACACACACACACACACACACACACACACACCCCTTACCAGGGAACTTAAGGAGAACCCAAGGGAAAGTCATGCAGGCCAGCAGGCTTCTAAACTGGTTTTGCCTGCCATAATGGGGGTACTGGAGGTGGGTGGAAGGGGGCAGGCCACAGAAACATCTGTGCTTAAATCAACAAGGACATGGCTGGCCAAAGAATGTCTCCAATTCCTTAGCTTATCTACTGGACTGAAATTCACTCCTGGGCATAGCTGGTGTTGGGTAGAAAGGAGGTCATGATTAGTCTTAAAAGAACTTGGAAAAGTCAATGGAACTCTAAGACAAACCAGCCTAGATTCAGGTCCTCTCAACCATTTCACAGTGGCAAACAACAAACTCGGAGCTAGGCATTCACATTTAGGGAAACATGGGAAATTCAAAAGGATCAGACCACTCAAGTTGCCTCAAGTTCAGTGGGAAAAACCCAAAGTCCTCTGCTGCCTCTCCCCAGTTGCCAGGACCTGACCCTCGCCAGCGAAGGTGGAACACTTCCCCAGCCCACACACACCCAGGGTAACCAAGGCCTCCTCAAAGACAACCAGCCCGATACTTCTCAGATCAGAGTGAGAAGGGTACCTTCTGCCACATATCCTGCCTACCTAGGATTCTTCTGTGAAATATCTTGTGCAGTTATGTACAACATCAAGAAAAGCCACCCGTAAGAGTTGAGATTTATGTGCACCCTTCCTGTCCTGGGAGGGTGGGACTACACCTGGGGATGGGAAGCAAATGAGCAAGATCAAAGGCCCAAAGCCCCTAGAGCAGCCAACCTCAGGCCAGGGTGCCACAATCTAAACCCTCTAGGAAGGGACCAAGATCTTGAGCTGACACTCTAACTCACCAGTGTGGTGCAAGGCATCGGTCTCTTGGGGTTGTAGTGCATCTGTACATAGTGACAAAAAGGAGCACCTAAAAAAGAATCTTTCTATAATGTTATTTTTGCTTGGGCTAAAATATGCTCAACATGGAGCAAAACAAACTAGTCAAGAAGAGAAAGCTGAGTTAGCGAGTGCAGACCGTTGGAACACAAGAGCCATAACAGTGAAGAGAGTGCTTTCAGCAGCAGGATCTACAGCTCTGACCTCAAATGAAAATAAAACTTACCCACTGTCCACAGTAAACTACCAAAAGGAGCCAGAAGTGGGCATGAGAGATGGAGCCTTATCTAACATCTGCTAGGTTCCCTTTCACACTCAGATTCCTTGTTTCTTGCCCCTAGCTCAGGTGCCAGCCTAGGCACCAGCTCTGTCTTCCAACATGTCCTCCAACACGTCCTCCGAGACCATAGCTGCCACCTCTGGAAAGGAACTGAGGAAGCCTATAGAGTTATAACCATACCCAGAATACTGAGGAGTCCCTTGAAATCCTAGCCCAGCAGCCCCAGGTGGGTACTGACCTGAGGACACAGCACCCTTTCCCCAAGCACTTGGCTGGACATGTAGGACCACACAGATGCCAGCAGGGGCAGGCTTTCAAACATGAGCAACACTATAATCATATATTCCCACAGCCCCCTAGGTGTGGCCCTCTGCTTCAGCCCAGAAGGCCAGAGATGAAAGATAACCGCAGCCTTCCAGAGAGCTCAGCTATCTTCTGCACCCTCAGGCGTTTAGGGAGGAGCCAGCAAAGGCCTGCTGTTCCCTGCAACAACTTTCCCCCTTATTTTAAAGGTTTCTTTTATCTTTTTCTTTTTTTTTTTCACATATGTATTGATTGTCTGCTTTATGGTATACACAAATGCCATTCACAGAAAAGGGTATCTGTGATTTTTTAAAAATAAAGTTTACTTTAACTGGTACAACATTAATGTGTACCATGTGATGTTTTGATACCTTACACATCATGTAATGTTTCATTCAGACTAAACATCTACCTCCTCAAACACATATCATTTCTTTTTTCTTTTCATTTGTGTATTTGGTACAGGTTCTCACTATGCCAGTCAAACTCAGAGTGAACCCTCTCTTTTTAGCCTCCCCAGTGCTGGGATTACAGGCCTGAGCTACCACACTCAGACTCTGTTGCCTGCTCAGCATGCCTTGGGGGAGAGCCTGGTGTGGCCTGTGGGACCAGGGATTGAACCCTGGTCCCTGCGCTTGCACGTATCATTTCTATACTGTAAGAATATTTTTATACAGTAAGAATTTTTACAACCATTTTTTCTCGTGTTTGAAATGTATAGCACACGACTGTTATCTATAAGTCCCCCACCCCTGACACTAAGTCCTGCTATATGGCCCAGGCTGGCCTCCCATTTTTGGTAATCCTCCTGCCTCAGCCTCTGGAGCACCGCGATTAAAACCCTGTGCTGCTATGCCCAGTTTTTCCTTTCACCTCCTTTTAACAAGAAACTGCAGAAAGCTTCCAGCGAATCTAAACTTTCCATAGAAAAAATAGCGGAAGTCAATACCATCTCTCAGCCCAAACCCAACCAAAACTAAAATGCACTTCAAGTTTCTGACAAGGTTAATGCTCTGTGAGGGTTCCAAGTCCCTCTGAAATGACAAGCAGGCTGATGATGTTACTGTGACCTCTTGTTTATCCCTACAGCTCTTAAGAGTTCCAGGAAGGCACAGCCCACTTTAGCTTTAGACCCCAGAGGCGGCAGATTGTACCAGAACTGGAAATACAAAGGTGACTGGACTGCAGCCCTCAGATAGCTTCCCTACGGAGCTGTGCCTCGTGCCCAGGACCGGCCCTCCAGGAATGTCCATTTGTCTAGGCTCCTGTGTGAGCCACACAAGGAGTTGTCCCACTCTGGTGCTCCTGGCACTGGAGGATAATGTGGGCTGGAGAGGGAAGAGGAGAAGGGAGGGGAGGGGGAAGCAAGAAAAGAGAAGGGCGGGGAGGAGGTGCTCAGCCCCACAGCAACTTTGAACAGACAGGCACTGACCATCAGTAATCAGGCCCATCACCATTAGCAGACTACTACCTGGGGGCAGCTGAGGGCCCAGGCCCCTGCAAGGCCAGATGGGCTGCAGCAGTTGGCTGAGGCCGAGGCAGAGCTCTGATGCTGAGGTAGAGCTCTGATGCTGGCTAGAACCTTCTCGGTCACCTTTCACCTGCCTCTGGCGCCCCACCAACCACCCTTGTTCATCTCTCTCTGCCAGAGCTAGGAACTACCAATAACGGTTGGTGTAACTCTCACCTGTCAAATCAAAGACAGATGGGGGTGGAGGGGGAGAATGGCTCAAGTATCTCTTTGTTCCACTCCACAACCTCCTCCGAGCATACCAGTTTCCCCACTTTACCGACAGCACCATCCCACATCCCTCATTTGGGACTGAGTTTGTTCTGTGACCTCCCCAGAGTATTCAGCAGCTAGTGATCAAAACAGTGTTCTCCAAGGAGAGATGTTTAGCTTTACAAAAATTCCGAAAGCCACGGGGATGTGTTCTCTTGCCAAGACATCTGACAACTGGCCTATTTTTAAAGTTCCAACCAATAATCTCTTAAAAGCACTTTACATACACACAAAGAGGCAATGAATGACCAAAAAAGTAATAAGACCAGTGTGAGGTTTGGGTTTACAAACAAGTCAGAATGTATCCATCCAAACAAGTAAGATTCTCTTCAAATGTTCTCACCTCCACCCTGAGGATGGCAGGCTGGAGCTGAAGCTGTGTGGGTTCCGAACCCACTGCAAAATTCCTGTACAGAGCAGTCCTTGCTTCTGCTAAGTGCTATCAGTATGAACTGAAGTACTGTGGCAGGCCTGGGTGGTGGGCTCCGTAGGGAAGGGGAACAAGGTCTGTCCTGGCAGGGTGCTCACTATCTGGGGGTGAAGGGAAGAGGGAAAAAAATTTTTTTTGAACACAGACCCTAACTGCATCATGCAACACATTTTGATATGCTACATTTAATATGCACCCCAAGCCCTCTTAACTACAAAGCCTGAGACTGACAGACATGAAGGCAACTTGGCCAAAGTCACACAACCAGGTTTTAGGATGGTCCTGGCCCAGGGCTGCTGGGCCCCATGCCAGTCCCTGCACCACCACAGAAGGGCAGCTCCCCTGCAGTCAGTGAACAGGTCCTCCAGGCAGGAGGTTGAGTGAGCAGACGCCATGTGTCCTGCCCTGCGTCAGGCTCTTGTCTCCTGTTTACCTTTCATCAAGAGTCTCTGACAGGCCTGGTGGGCAGGGAGCATTTCCTCAGACATAAAGCAGGGCTTTTTATACTCTTACTATTTACGTCAGCTGAGAGAGACTGGCAGACTCTGGGACACATCTGTGCACACCTCGCTCCCTTACACGGCAGACAGTACATCCACTGAACCTGTCCACCTGGAAAGGCAGAGCTCTGGGCCGTCATCAGCATGTCAAGACTAGCTTCTTACAACAGTAAAAAGGTAGAACCAACCCACATCCACTGACAGATGAACAGATGAACAAAATGTACACACACAGGGGAGTGTGACTCAACTTCTTAAAAAGGAAGGGCATTCTGAGCCATGCTACTGCATCGGTAAATGTTGAGGATGTTATGCTAGGTGGAGTAAGCCAGTACTAAAGGACATGGATGGTGATTCCACTTGTGGAAGGGGCCTGGAGCCGTCAAATTCATGGAGACAGAGGCAGAATCTTGGCTGTGGAATTATTACCTAAAGGTACAGTTTTGCTTTCTGTGTCTGGGGATGGAGCCCAGGGCCTTGCACTTATTAGTCTAGTACTCTGCCACTGAGCTACCCTTCTCCCATCAGAGATCTAGTTTGACAAGATTAAAAGACTTCTGGAGACAACAGGATTGATAGTTGCATGAAATGAATTTAATGCTACTGAACTACACTCTTAAAATGATTAAAATGCTGTAGTTTAAGTTATGCATATTTTGCCACAACAAAACACTTTATCTCTCTCTCAGGGTAAAGAGGCATACCCTTTTCCTAAAATAAGCTTTGATCATGTTCATAAAGTCAGTTTCTTGTACTTTCTTCCCTAATCCAAGTCACAAGGCTTTCCATGGGAGAGACAAGGGCCAGGCTGGGGTCTGCATGTATAGTAAGTTTTCTACAATCAGTCCTAGAGAATCTCCAATTACATAGGAGCACCTTAGCTTGAGTCAGTAGTAGAAAGGAGAGGCTCTGGAATTTTCAGACATCATCTCCACCCCAAATCTGCAACACAGTATTTGGCTAGAACATGCTGACCCAACAAAGAGCAGAGCAAAATGTTTTTATGGACGAACAATGAACAGACTACTTTTCCTAAGCTGAAAATTTCAGGAAAAGTTTACTCTCTAACCAGTCTCAACTTTCCCTACTAAAATAATCATGCCATTCTACCAAGCATCTGCCATGCCAACTCGACATCCAGGTATGGCTTCCAGATATGGCTGCCGCCACCTATCACACACTGTGCTTGATGGGTTCCCATCTTAAACTACCCCAAACGCAAAACAAACCTGCAACGGCCAGGTGAGCAGTGCTGCGCAGCTCCAACCCTCATCATGAAGGCAGGGTGCAAGGGTTGCCAGGGCCACTGCAAGGCCACAGGCATCTGCATGCACCACTTTTGGCTCTGGACTCCCAGGATCCTGCCAAGCTTCTGGGAGGGGGCGCAGATTTTAAAGGCCACTGATAAAAAACAAAAGCAGTGGAGAAACACAGCAAGACTCCTGGGAGGAAATCGGCTTGCTGAGGCCTCATGTGGGCACCACGGTGTATCTTTTTGTTGAGCCTGCCAGTGTCCGAGCGTTATGAGAAAATGGAAGAATTCAGCAACTTGCTTGAGGAACAGAGCTAAGATTCAGCCCTAAGTCATCTGACTCGAAGTTCACACTCTTTCCATTACACAAACCTGTCTTCTGAGTTCTTGGTGTTTAATCCTGCTTTCCTAGCTTCTCCACTTGTCTAAGTTTTCCATAGGCCCCCGCCCAGCCCAGGCTAATTTTCCATCTGAGTTAAAAGAGCATCATCCTAACTGCTATTATCCAAGTCACAGGAAATAGCAGGAAGAGATTCCATAAACATAGGTTCCAAAGCCTCCTTAAATAGATAATAAAGTGGAAATCAACTGTAGGGGACAAACTGCCAAAAAAAGCCTTCCTCATCTGACATGCTGAGCACCTTACCACAAATCATTTCCAGTTCTAGCTCTGCAGTCCTACAGAGCAGCTAAGGGTGAACTTGGGCCCCAGTGCCCATGTCCTGCTCCCTGGGCCCTGTGGAGGCTATTTCCACACGGCACTGTCACACCAAAGCACCACACAGCTTACCCTCAAGGGTGAGAGCTGGAGGCAACAGGTCATCCCAGGGGCCATGTCTTCAAAAGTGAATCCTTAATGCCCACAATAAATTTAGGTTCAAGAAACATGCTAGAGGGAAGTGGGAAGAGAGGGGAGGGGAAGAGAGGGGAGGAGAGAGGATGGAGAAGCAAGTAGGAAAAGTTCCCTGTATAACAGCACTGCTTTGTGCAAGTATTTTTGTACATATGAATATAGCCTCCTATTTCTTCATTTCCTCCTTTCCTAACAACAGTAACCATCAGCAGACAACAAAAATCTCATGGTTAAGTCCATGGCTTTCTGCCCCCTGCGTCTGGGAGCTCCCGCTTCTCAGTTATCCCTGATAAATTTCCTAGAGCTTCAGGATAATGCAGTTGAGCTCGTCAGGGAGAAGGCATACACCTGAGCTCTGGTTTGGGTGCCACTTTCCTCCAGGGACCTAGACACCCCAGAGGCAGCACCCTCACAAGAGCCACATCTGGCCAACTTCTGTGAACAGAGGGTGCAGAACGCACTTGTCTCTCAAATGGAATGACAGCTTCTGTTGGGAACTAAAAGAGCAGGAGCCCAGGAGCAAAGCACATCAGACACCTAGCAAAGATCATCCTGGACTCCAGAACTAGACCTCCCACCACGCCTTGCCATTTCCTGGTGGTCTACACTGGACACTGTCAAGGACACTGAGCAGAAGACAGGTGAAAACTGAGAGCTTTTCTTCTAGAAACAATCATTAGACATTAGAACCACTTCCTCTTAGTGGGTCTGTAGAAATCATTACTTGACCTCCCCTGATATTTTTTTTTACTATGATCCATTGTATATTATTTGATGTACAGCATGTCCTGTATGTTCCTCATATATGCAGAACACAAAACTAAAGTTTCACAAAATAGTACTTAGCACCACTTTGTGCAGTGTATACCAGTATCTTCTGTTTCACTCACACATGTTTGTAATATTCGCAACAAGTTCATATTAGAAACATCCTCCTGGTATCTGGATGAGGTCAGGAGGAGGGGATGCCCATAATGGTGTTAGCAGCCTTAGAAGAACAGAAGATACAGCTAGGGCTCTTGCTCTTATTTCCCTCCACCTTGCTCGGAGCACCTGCCCTTCCCAGTGCCTGCACCATCAGCCTACACAAGGATAAGCCAAATGAAGCCTTAACTTCACTAGTCACCAGGTTGTGGGCATTTTGTTCTAGTGACTAAGAATGGGCTCATACAGGTTGGGAACATCTGAATTGGACACCATCTATGTGAATGTCACGATTTTTAAGAAAGCACCATATTCACAGGAGCCAGTCCCATGTTTTGAGTTATAGGTCTGTGGCTAGACAAAAGACTGAATCATACCTTCTTCTCCTGTGCGGGGTAACTCAAGTCTACCCCAAAAGCCTGGCACTAATGTCTGCAAGAGAATGGAAATATCCACCATCCTTAGCACAATCAGGTCTTACCTACAACAGCACTAAAATAATCCAGTGATGAGGTCACGCACCGCTGGGATACCATGCAGCACATGAGATGGGTCAGGAGACAAAAGAGAGATAAATCTGGATTCTGGCAAATGTGGGGCAGATTACATTAAAAAAGTGATTTGTGAACACTTACAGGGAAAGGTAGAAATTTCTAGAAGTCTGTTTCACCAGAAAAAGCCTCAAAAGACTAATGACATTTATTCTTTTGATGAAAGCTACAAAAACCCAGGAAGAGCACTGGAGAAAATGTGTTTAGATTTCAAGTAACATGAAAGGTACAATAGTCAAATGTGCATCCAACTGTGGTCAAATAGCTTTGAAACTATTGGAATAACAGTGTTATGGCTTGTGCACAGGTGTTCCCCTAAAGCCTCAAGCAGTCATGGGGTGGCTTCTGGAATTTGTAATTGATTATTGTGGAAATAGGTGCTGCACCTGCCCTGGGGCAGGTGATTTGCATTTCAATGTAAGGAAGGAAGAACAGTTAGCTACTTGAGCTGCTGCTACCTCCGCCCTTGGCATTCTTGCTCTTAGCCCTCCTCCACGAAAGGCTGTTTTCTGCCATGTGCCTCTCTGCCTTGGAGCCAGCTGAATATGGACTAAAACCTCCAGTAACTGTGAGCTAAATAAACCTTCCCTTCCCTCATTTTGAATGTCAGGTATTTGTCCCAGCAATGAGAGAAGAGTAACTAAGACAAACAGTATCCCTGGAGGCCACTGACAAAGGACCACCGTTTAGGACCTTAAAGATTTCTTGCATTGACTCCTCCTAGAACAGCACTGTCAAATCTACAACACACAAGCTGCAGTGAGTGCACAGGGCCCTCTCTGTCAACAGTCTCCCCAGCAGCCACTGGAGGACAGTGTACATTCAGTGTGGGCACTTTGCAATAAATAAGTAGGTTTTAGACTGCAGTTTGGGCACTTAGTCTCTAAAAAATTAACCATTACTACCCTAGAAAGTTCCATCTAAACCTAGTCAACTCTTTTTTATCAACAGCCTCTTTAATTTGTGAATAGCAGCTATACTTCCTGTTACATCTTGGAGTAATTCTCCCCGGTGTTTTCACTGAAAGATCAAGGGAAGACCCCTGGTCATATACAGAACACTTCACAGTTTTATCAAGTACTTTTAAAATCTTATCTCAACTGAGCTTCCTGTGTCACGAAGCCAGGTGACATCACACTCATAGTACAGGTTCAGCTACCATCATTTTTCAACCTCAGCATAACTGACACCTCAACCAGGCAATTCTCTGCTTTGCTGTGCACTGCTGCTGAGTAGCAGCACTGTTGGTCTCTACCTGATAGAAAGGCCAGCAGTACTACCTTTAGAGTGAGTGTGATAACCAGAAATGCCTCATCCAGGTGTTGCCAAACATCCTCTCAGGCCCACAGTCAGCTCCAGTTGAAAACCACTAGATTAATCAAGCCTTGATCTGGCTTGAAAAGTCACCAGGGCAGTGTCTGACCTCCCCATGCCTCCTCCATTTTCAGGAAGCTAAAAGGGACAGTGAGTATGATAAGTCACAGAAATAGAAAAGATCTGGATGAAATGCTGGGCCACAATCTCAACTAAAGAAGTGTGAAAGTCCCTGCTTTCATTTTAAGGAAATAAACTGTGCAAAGTGAAACTGGAGCTGTTGTCACAGAAGTTGGCATAAGGAAAACTGGTGGGGAGAAGCAGGGAACCTCAGCTGCAGGAGCAGCAGTTCCATCAAGACTGCAGACACAGCTGATCTTGGCGGCCCGGGGGAGGAAGCTGACCTGCAACTCAGGCTGGCCACCCAACCATGCTCACTGACGTCTCTCATCTCAGCCTCTGCAGCAGACGCTGAACCACAGGGGCACCTCTCACCCCCAACTAAACAGACTCTGCCCCACCATCCTCTGGCACCTCTGTGGGTGGTGGCAGCAACAGGAGTCAGGCGAATGTCAGAGTGAGAAGGCAGATGGAAAGAAAGAAAGGGAAAGGAAAGGAGATGAGAGGAATGGGGGAGGAGCAAAGAAGGAAAACTGAGAAACTAGGCAGGGGTCACAGCACTAGGAATCCCCATGAAAAGAGGAAGAAGGCAGGGGAGAGGAAAGGGACACAGGACACAGAGCAAATGGAGGAGAAAATGGGCAGAAGAAAAGACAGGAGGACCCTCAGCATCCAGAACTCATTTCCATCTTCTTCCACCTCCATCTAGCTCCTTCATGCTCCTCATGAGGACACCAGCTTAGCCACTGCCCATCCACTAGTGCCCCCAACTGAAAATTCTGGGAATCTCATACACTGCATTAAGATTCTGGCTCCACCAAATACTAGCTGTGTAATTTGGGTCAACTGCTTAATTTCTCTAAACCTTACTTACCGTATCTGTCAGAAAGAATAATGATATCTACTTTCATGGTTTGGGAATAAATGAAAATGCAATTGTATGCACACATGCAATTGTTAAGCTGAGTGCACACGCGTACACACACAGTGCTTGGCATACAAGAAGTACTCATTGGTAGCTAGTACTGGTGATAGCACACAACCCAGCAGGTAGACAGGAACTATATTTTATGATCTAGAACATGAATTTCCACCTTTGATAAAGCCACCACTAAAGAGAAAAGGGCACAGGACTGGTCCCTGGGGACAAGGTTTTCCTGAGCACCTTTTGGAGTATTACTAGCCTGGAACAGCATCAGACGTTTTTATCTTTTCTTTGAGTCCTTTTGAAGATAGCTGATTTTCTCTGGGGAATTTATAGCTGGCCCTAGCAATAAAAAACCAAGCCACACAGTCCTTTCACATCTGGCTACGGATCTGATTAGTTTGAAGTGTCTTATCACACTTAAAAGTCACAGCATCTCAGAATCAGAACATTCCACTCCAGAGCCGATATGCCCAAGCCGCCCTGTGCAGCCTGGGTTCTTCCTATAGTACCCTGTCGGGGTAAGGGGAGCTTGGCACCACCTGTGCCCACTCCCAAGAAAACCACAGAGGCAAGGATTACACCCACACAAGAGAGACAGATACGGTGTCCTTAACTAGAAAGAGGGCACAACAACAAAGCTCAGTAATCCAGGCCTGCTGGGGACAGATCAAACCACAGCTATCCACCACCCACTCAACGGATTCATTTTAATCCAGACACGTTATGCTGAGTATAGTACCATACGGCTCATAAAACCCGATTCATTTTAGGCAAGCATCAACTATAAGGCAAGAGGTCCAAAGAGAAAATCTTTGATTCAGGTTATGCACCTGATGCCCCTTAGCCTTTCTGTACTGTTTCTTTGTCCAGAAGATTAAAGTAATAACAGCTGCTGTGAGGAATAATTAAGACCTTTAAGTGTATGGATACAGTACTAGCAAAGATTCAAGAAATGTTCTCCTTTCTTCACCAATAAGCAAATCCAAAAAGATCATAAAAACATACTGTAGAAAGTATGGGAAACACCTTCTTCCTTTTCAATGAGTGAGCACTTTGAGTAAGACAGCTCCATATCAGCAGTGAAGGGACCAATCTCTTCCCCTTGTCCCTGGAATGGTGGGATGGGTGGCTGAAATCCAACACAGGAACCTGTGTGACTGATCTTCCAACTCTGCTAACAATGGTTGGCCAGCTCTACTGAGGGATGAGTGGAATGTGAACATACCTCATGTCTGCTGGACTGCATGTAGACCAAGCTCCTGGATGAGAACTTAAGTCTCATTCATTTATCATGAGTAGGGAATGAGATGCAGCAATGATCCCAGGTGAAGATACTGGTAACCTGTCCCACATGGCATCGGGGCAAGAGAGAATTTTCCTGTTTTCAGCACAGAACATAGATGTGTTCATGTAAGAGCTATCCCAGAAATGCCAGTTTTCTGACCCTGCCTAGCAGATGTTGCTAAGAGTTAACAGACCCAGAGCCACAAAACCCAAAGACAGGGCCTCTTGAACTGTGTTATCAAGACAGAGTAGCACAGCTCCAGAGGCAGATAGCACTGTGGTATGAAAGGCAGTTCTGCTGTGTCTGCCCAACAAGTCTGAATATTATTTTCTGTCCCCTAAATGTCATGGGTATATCTATCAAGGGATCCAAGGAAATCACCCAAATTGCACAGTTCCTTAAGGGCAGAAGTTCCATTTGATTTATCTTTGTTTCCACAGCATTTAACACCATCCCTGTCACAGAGCACTGTTGAGGAAATTTCTATAGATGTGAAAGATGAAAAAGGCCACTGCCTCCTTAAGATTCTTGAAACCGCAGCTCATTTCTGGAATGGAGAAGGTTGACCTGGGCTGCTGGAGGACAGGGACAGGGAACTGACCATAGGTGCTGAAAAACCTCTTAGAGCTAGTACTACTGGAGGTAGAGCAGCTTCTTGGAACTCCAAGGCTTGGAACTGTGTACCTCCACATTTTCTTCTGCCTCCCCTCAGATTCAGAGAAGGGCCCAACTAACCCATTTCTGGAAGAAACAGCCCCAGGTGACAAATATTGTCCACTTACAAAGGGAGGATCACTACCAAGTTACCTGAAGCTGGAAAAGAATGGGAGATCAGAGGCTTCTGGGTTAGGTCAGTGGTTTAAGCGCCTGCGTAGGCAATCCTAGTTAGGCACAGGGGACAGTGGTTTAATCCCCAGACCCAAAAAAGAAGGGGAGACTCAAGGAGTGGAGGGTGAAACCTTAGACTAGGCAGCTGCTGATGGCGGTCACAGCAGGAAGAGCACTGGCATGTACTGCAGAGGACTGTGCCGAGTGGCATCCCAGATGAGCACTCACCCACCTGGCTATATAGTCACAGAAGTTCTGGGTCTCTTGGACATACCCTGACCTGAGCAGGGCCAGCACCGTTACATTGCTCTTCTCTCAAGCTGGTGCCCTTCCCAGCTGTTTTGGCCTACTACTTGTAGTCAGTAAGGTTGAGCTTACTGGCTCAAGAATGAGCTAGAAAACCAGAATCACACCAGTCTCATCTTCTGGGAAGGACCCAGGAAAGGAACAATGCCTGAGTTTCCCTGGGTTCCTTGAACTCCATGTGGCCCTCTAGCCTCTGCTTACCCCATCACTTCCCATGAGGAAACAGCCCTGGGCTTTCTAACATGCTGATAATAAGGGCCTAGTGGAGGAGATAAGGAAAATCTTTAGTACGACATTCATTCAGTCTGTAGGAAGACCAAAGGCAGTGGCCTCCTGGTCCTAGCAGCACTGTCACAGAGGAAGGAAGGAGGCAAGGCCACATGGAGATGGCTCAGATTGCAGATGGAGGGTGACTGCTGAAGTTCTCACACCTCAGGCGTGCTGCTGCTATGGTGGTATGATGTCCCAACTCAGTCTCCTATGCTAGAGAGTTCATGGTCTGTGCTCACAAAGGAAGCTTCCCTGGCACTTGAGCACTTATTCAACCTCTCTGTGTCTGTTTCCTCATCTGCAAAACAGATATACTAATAGCACTTACCTCCCAGGCCACCCTGAAGATCAAATAAGGCAAAATATTTAAAGCATTCAGAATAATGCCTGAATATATACAAACATATATGGACTGAGGTTCGAACTCATGACCTTGCATTTGCCAGGCAGGCAATTGCGCCACGGAGCTATCTCTCCAGTCCTCTGCCTGACGTATATCATACACTCAATAAATGTTAGCCATAATAGTCTTTGCTGAGCTGTTTCCCACAGCACCTCAAGTGGCACAGCCTCCTGAATCAAAGTAACAACAATAAACAAATAAGAACCATGTATCAGGTATATGCAAGTCACTTTACGCAGTCCCCAGACGAACCCAATGCAGGAAGCACTTTCACAGAATGTTCATGATAGCCAGGTTGCGATTGGAACTCAGCCTTGAATACTGAGCTTGATTCTCCTTCTAGGCTATATACTACCTGCCAGTGGAACACCACCTTCTGAGCCCAGTTACCCAGAACAGAGCAAGACAGGGGCCTGAGCATAGACCAGTGATTTCAACTCCTGCACCTCAAAGCTTTCACCAGTAGCAGCTGGCTGTGGCATGTATGCCGTGAGTTCATCAAGGACTTACACAAATTCAAACAAGAGACGAAGAGGATGCAAAAGAAATGCAGTTCATTTCTGAAAAAAATTCACTACTTTGTCAAGGCCTATGTGTTACCAGCGCTTGCAGCTTTCCCCTTTGACTCTGACTTTATATTCCATAGGGCTTGGCAAGGAGTCCTGCAATGAGAAACCAGCAATCAGGCAGTCACAGCTGTTTTGTGAACACTGGCATAGATAAAACTTTGCCCACATCCCAGCAGCCCACTGACACAACTGGTTCACCTTAACACACCTCCCAAGACCTTTAAATGCTTTGCACTCTCATCAGAAGCTACCATGCAGCATCGCCCTGAGCAGCGGTCAAACTACTGTCCAGCTCAGAACTCCCCATTTCTGGAAGAAGTGTCATTTGTGGAAGTCTCTGTGTGTTCTAACTTCTTGCTAAAAGCATTACTTTAAAAACCTGACTTTCCTCATTTTCTCCAAGAATTTCAACTCCTGCACCTCAAATATTTGGAGACAGGGGCTCAAATTGTCAGCACAGCAGAGAGGGGAGGGAACTGGTCCCCAGGGCTGCTACTCATTAACTCTCCTGTTCATGACGAGAAAAAGGCTCTACTTGGAGACTGCTGTATCACTGAATCATCTGAAGTCAACATCAGCAGTCAGCACCCCCAGCCATCCCCTGATCTCCTACCAGGACTCTCCCTCCTAACACCAACGCACACCCACAGAGAGACCCAAAAAACCAGAGAAAATGCACAACTGTGTCAAGCAGGCCAGTTCTCCTGAGAGACAGATCAGCTTGATGGCTCCTCATTTCATCGGTACACGAAGCGTTCCCTCTCTTTGCTGCCTAAACTCTTCTTAGGGCTACCATGCAGTGACTGGACTGTATAAAAAGTGACGGTGGAGGTGGCTAACCTTAGGATGGTGGGGGTCTAGCTTATATTTAATCACGTGTTCCTAATCCAATCACCCAGCTCCACAGGGTCACCTCTCCCGCAGGCAGGTGGTAAGGCAGACCCTCTCTCCAGTGGCCTCCCCACTAAGGTCAGTTTAGTGGCTCTGGGGAAACTGCAGGAGGCGCCAGAACTGTAAACAGGTTTAAGCAGAGCCCAGCAACGTCCCCAACAGACCTGGCATCCTGACAGCTGTTTCTCTGGCTCTGCTATACTTTTTCCCCTACTTCTTGCCCCAGTTCCCCCCACCCCAACACAGAGAAGCAGGAATTAGAATTTTATATTTCTAATTAACTTTCTTCCTTGAAGAAATAATCTATTCTGACCCTATCAAGGAAAAACCTGAGCTGTGTAACTGTAGGAGGTGGTTTATTTTCCTAACAGTAAAATATCTAAACCAAATATGCCCTGGGTTTCAGCAGCTTAAACAGTGAGGTCTAAAGTGGACCCGCGATTCCGCTTCGCCTGCCAAAGGCTAAGTGTGTGTCTGAGTGAGAGAGTGATTTGCGAGGAGACAGGAGTGTCTGCGTGGGTGACTGGAAGTGTGCAGCTACTGCAGCAGCGAGGGCTCCCTGCCTGCGCCGCTCCGCAGTGGCGCTAGACTCAGGAACCTGCGGAGGCCCCGACAGCACTGTCCCGACACTGGAGTGTGGACGCACTCCACCCATTTACGACCCCCTACCGACAATCGGACGACAGACTATCGCTCCTAAGGTGCCGGGGCCCACGCCCCCTCTACTCCTGAGCTTCCTGCTGCCCCGCCCACAGACGGGAGGGGGCGCCACCTCCCAACGTGCTCTGGGGTGCCCATCATGTGAGGGGAGCCCAGGAACCTCAGCAAAGGGGCAGGTGCGGTCCAGTGGCACCCTCAAGGAGAGCCCTGGTCTCAGGCTTCGAAATCCCTCCTCAGGGCGCTGCACCCCAGAGAACTGCCCATGCTCCGTGAACTCCCCATTTGTAAAATGAGTTTTCTGTGGGGCTTTGTTAGAAGTGAAAGGGCAATGTAGTTCTTCCAGCACTCAAATCTTAACTCTTTTCTATTCACCCTTCCCCCTGCCTCCAGAAAAAGTTTTTCATACAATTATTCATTTTTAAAAACTTTTCTTCATTTTTTGGGATGACAGTGTCCAAGGCCACCGACAGCTTGCAAAGAGGACTAGGCTATGCATCCCGTTGTTGGCCAGAATCTTGTTACTTCCAGTTTCAAAGGGTCCAGCTCTAAAACTATTTTAGACTCAAAGAAGTTTTCACAAAAATTCAGTCTTAAACTAAATTCCATTTACATCTGCATTATGAAAATAAGGGATCAAGAAATGAATACAAACCATAGTACCTGCATTTCAGAATGTTTAGCATGTCATAAAACACCAATTAGCAGTTATTAACTCTTATTACACTAGATCCCAATGTAATTATACATGACGAGGAAAATAATAATCCAGGCTAGTCATAGTTTAGTCATACCTGGTCAGTGTTGGGAGAATTTCCGGTGTAAAATTTGAGCTGATAAAGATCTACAGGGCAGGAGAAGAACCCACTGACCTTTTTCCTGGGGCACTAAGAAAAACTAAACTCAGCAGGCAACAATAAAAATATAGTCTTTCTTGAAAACAGTAATTTTTCACTAGGGAGATGAACAAGATGGTGTGACAAAAGCAGTAGTAATAAAGATACTGAGGTAAAGAGCATTCACAGTGTCTTCAAACAGAGCAGGGTCTCACCCTGGGACCGTAACAGTGCACTGTGCTCTGAGCTGCTGGCCACTGACCCTTGGGGAACTCTTCAGCAACCATACACCAAGGCCAGAAGCAGGAGTCCAGCAGGGGAAAGCCTGCCACTTCATCCAGCTCCCACTATGTTTATAACCTTGAGCTGGAATGACCTTTACACAAGTCATGAATTCCTCTACACTGCAATAAACTCTTCATGAAACCATTTGAAAAAACAAGTACTGACAAAAGAATATACTTAAAAAAATAATTAGTATGCTGTTCTTGCCTAGTCAAAATTGCTAAATGTTCAGAGACGAATTTCAGAATAGGCAGCAAACAACAGCATTAATAACTACGGTAGAATGAGAAGGGGCTATGAAAAGTTCAAGTCAGGAACCCCAAGCCTTCCCACTCTCCATGCCACTCATGCAGCACAATCACGCTAAAATTTTATAAAATATTAAGAGTCAATTCCATCACTGACCCTATATTTTCCAGGAACATTATGATGGCCAGAGAGAGGAAAGTGAGTCTAGAAACATGAAACTATAGTTGAAGATCCCCCAGCATGTCTGTCAACTCCCCAGGCTGAAGCCAACTATGAAACACACCTATGTGCACATTACATCCAGGCCCACAGACCTTCCATCTCCCACCAGGCTCATCTGTGGCTGCACCCGCCCATTCCATGAGGCTGTGATGGCTTCCACAGCTGGAGGCTGCGAGCATCTTCTTGCAGCTATATCTACTTACCCCCAAATTTTCTCCTGACCGCTGAAGCTGAAGTCATTCCTTAGGATTCCTGTCAGATCGTTTAAGAATTAAATCCCTAGGACCTAAAGCAAACTATCTTAAGCAAGCCCAAAACATTAAAAAAGCAGTTGCGGAGCAACTGAAAGGAAATTTTCTCCCATCTTCCAACACCAAGCCCTTCTCTGATCACATAAACATCAACTCAATTAGCCCTTCCTCTCGTTTCAAGCTGCTTAAAGAGCTTTGAGACCAGGCTAGGGGTCAGTAGACCGAAGTCAATAGCTGTTGCAGTTGCCAGGAACACCTAGGTGAATGATCCCCTTTCCTACTAGAATGCCAATAATTTCAGAGACAGCACAAAATTTATTTTAAAAGGTTGGAGGGGCTGGAGAGATAGCTCAGCAGTTTACACATGCCACATCAGCCCCAGAACTCCAGATGCACTGTGCTGGCCACTGAAGTCAAGTGTGGTGGCACACACCAGTAATCTCAGTGCTGGGAAGGCTGAGATAGAAGGATAACTATGAGTCTAAGCTATATAGCAAAATCCTATACCAAAAAATAAATAAAAGATTTTAAAAAATTTTGTTTAAAGGTGAAGAACATGGTGTCACAATGTTGAATTCAATCCTGAAAATTATCAAGTGAAAGACAACACATAAAATACTTGATGATGAAACCTTTTGGGTCACACAGCAGCCTCTTCCAACTCGTTTACTGTAATTCAAGTTTAAAACACTCATTTTAATTCCCTCCCATCCATAGCTTCATTGACAGGCATCTTTCTAAAATGTGGGTTTTCTGAGCTGAGAGGAATATCAGAGGTCAGTAAGTCTTTGGGCTCTAATCCTGAAGCTGGGAGGAAGACAGACTTCTACTTGCAAATGGCCTGTGAGAAGCACCTTTCTTCAGGAAGAAGGACCCAGCTTTCAATCACTTTCTAAAATGGTGCCAGACCCAAAATGGGCTAAAAATCACTGACCAATGCTTAGATTTTATACACAAGGCCTAGAAGATTCAACTAAGTGCTCCAAGTTACAAACTGTATGTCACTTTCTAAAGCTGGTAGCAGCCTATGGGAGGAGGAGAAGGGGGGAAGGGATGGGGAGAGTGAGGGAAGGAGAAGGAAAAAGGGGAGGGCACCACATGAGCCAACAGTCCTTTTCCATTTCTAATTACAAGGACTCCATGAAGTCTCCAGGTGTCATTCTGAATTTGTAGGGCTAGGTGTGCTGTCATGTCTCCATTTCCAAAGTCTCTAGATAGCCAGGGCATGGGGGTGCCTGGACACAGTCAACAGCCAGCCACTAGGCAACCAGGCACCAACTCTTAACTAAACTGTTTCCTTGGGGATGTCACAAAGGGTTTCCAAAAATCCCAGTCTTCCCAGAGTGGAAGAGACAATCAGACAATCGCAAACTGCAAGCAAAAACCAGTGGAAGGAGAGGAAGGGTTGCACTTACTTTGTGGGTGACCTACAATTACTATGGGAAGATGAAATCTCAAACTATGTCCTCTCTTGGCTTTTGCCCCCTTGATCCTGAGGGGACTCATTTCTCAAGTAAAAGACTAAAGTGAGAGGAAAAAGGATTGCATTGAGGAATATGCTCATTGCTACACATGGGGATTAACTACCACCAAAACCAAGAGTTGTCGCCAACAAAGCGACAGAAGGACAGTGTACACAGCGTGGTGGGCCAAGGTCTGACCTGTAACGCAGACCAGCTCATTACCAGGTACTTCCTGCATTTCTTCACCCCGTGAGTGTGCAGCTCTTCTGAAATGGCTGCTGTGAAGATTAAATAAGAAGAACCATGAGAGACATCTAGGACAGTGCCTGGCACAAAAGGACTTGACCAAAGTTGGCTGCATTTATTATTTTATATATTGAAATGGCAAACAGATAACATTAGGCAGTTTATCAAAGGCAAAAGTGCACTTAGAATGAATGAAGTTATTCCTTCAGTCCTGGTTCTCATAGTTTCTTCCCCTGCGATAGTGGAGCTTCTGTGACAAACCATAGAAAGGGAGAAATAACACTTGGAAGTCTTTGCAAGGCAGGGTCATGAGTGCTGTGAGGGGCCTGATTTTCTTCTAAGGACCTCAACAAAGTATATCCGTCTGTCCCCGCCCCAGCATCACAGAAGTGAACGCTGACCAGCAGGAGCCTCTCACCCACTGAAGCTGATTTAGACACTAGCATGTGGCATGCTCTGGTCTGTGAGATAGGAGTTGTCCACTGGGGACCTTCAAAGAAAGATGTCCTGGCCTGAGACACCAGGAAGACTTCTCTTTCTTCGATGGATGGCATCATGTCCCCTAAGGATACAGGGACCAGCAGCAGTCATCTGTGGCTATGAGAGATGATAAGTCAACATGCTATGGAGCCAGAGCTGAAAGATACAAAGAACACAGGTCTTCAAGTAACTTTTCTGTGCCAAGACATGGCCAAAGAGCTCGGTGCTGTGGTGTCTCCAGCAGTTCCCATACTTGGGAAGCTGATGCAGTAAAATCTTGAGTTTGCAACCAGCTGGGACAGAAATAGTAAGTTCAGGACCAGCCTGGATTACAGAATAAAGTCCTGCCCTCAAAGAAAGAAAAGAAACTGGTCGGTGCTGGAGCTGCCCTTGGTGAGACTCATTAATTCTAGTGGAATAATGTGTCTTCTTTATTGTTAGAGCCAGCAGTTGCACTTTTCTGTTCCTTGCAGCAGAAGGCATCTTGATGAGGCAAGGGACTTGAGGGAGATCTAATGGAGGCTCCATGGGTCTACCCTATCCTGGGCTTGGATTTTGCCAGAATCCTCCTTGTATCCTTTCCTGGGAGAGTACCCAGGGGAGGGGGCAGGTCTACCCAAAGCTTACAAAGGACTGTCCCCAGGTATGAGAATGCCACATGGTGCACTGGGCAGGTACTGGGTAACAGAGACTCAAGTGTGTGGCCTCTTAGGACCTCAGAAACCTCCCAGCCACCAGCTCTCCCATTTCAGGAGTTACCCATTTCACCAAAGCTGTGACCAACTGCCCTCTAAAGTAGAATTTCCAGAGAAAGTACATGATGCCCAGTAACACTTGGATTTCAAGAAGAAAATGAACAGCTTCCTAGTACAGGTGTTTTCATATGTGACGTCTCGCCAGGCCGCAGGCGAACGACAAAGACTCCTGCAGCACACCAGGAGCGGAGAGAGACCCCCCCCCACACACACACACATAACTTGGGCTTCCCTGGGTGTATATAGTCTAGCACCAAGTGGACAGTAAATTCAGGTCTCTGATGGGTCTAGGAATATTTGATGTGAATTTTATAGTAACAGACAAGAAGTGGTGAATCAAACTGTAAGCGTGGGGCAAGTGTCACTGTAGTCCTGAGAGGTTTGGAAAGTACATGGAAGGCTGGGGGAGGGGTGAGCTGGCTCCTGATATTCATCCCCCTTACTGCAGGAGCTTCTTAGAGGAAGCAGAAGAGATAATGATTCCCTGATTTGACTCTGTCTATACAACATCCATGGCTACATACTTAGGTGAGACAGCAGGGCCAAGGCCCTCACGCCTGCCGGCCACTGTCTGTAGACTCGTCTTATCTGTGTCTTGTCATCCTTACAGTCATTCTCCATCAGGCCCTGTCTGACAAGATGGTCCCTTTGGGGACAAGGACAATGTTTAATTGGTGTGGCGTAGTGCCATATCCCAGCTCATAAACAATCCTTCAATAAAGCTCACAGACAAGAGCAGGGCTTCATTTCCTGGAAGCTGGCATATGGTTCCTATCTCATGTCCCTACAGTGTCCCACCCAGGACCATAGCACTAGCCCAGATCTGGGGACACAGTAAGAGCCTTTGAAACACAGCTCCTAGGGAGGGGCAGGAAGAGTCAAGAGTAAACAGCTACAACATCTAGCCACTTCCCAGCAACAAAGGAATTCATCTTCCCTGCCTCTGTCTCCTTTCTCCCCAGTTTCCTGCCTCTAGAAGTGGCAGACTAATTTCTAGATGACCAGGTAGCACTGGAAACGAAGTATGAGGTGGAGTGGCAGGTACCCGTGATCTTCAGAAGAACAAATGGTGGTCCTGATGTTCCCAGGGATAGCCTCTAATACCAGTACTTACTTACTTACTTACTTACTTACTTTCTTTCTTTCTTTCTTTCTTTCTTTCTTTCTTTCTTTCTAGAAATGACATGGGAAAATCATACTAAAGTTGCAGGTAAGAAGGAAGCAAGCAGGGATGGCTATATAATTTACAGGTTAAGTACAGAGTACCTTTTTAGTATCTCTTACTAAAAATGCAGGCAAAGGTATCATGAAATGTATCTTAAATTGTTTCTTCTTTCCCCCAGTCTCTTTTTCCACTATTTCCCATTGGCTATCTGATGTCAAGCTCTGTGGGGCACCATGAAGCTCTCTGGGTGAATGTAGGCATTTCATGGGTCCCAGGGGCCAGCCTCTTTACTCTGGACATTCAGAGGGTCTGTGGGTTCCTTTCCCACCAGAAACAAAAGTCTTCTTTAGCATTAACCCACCAGGGCATGGGGAGTACCCTCAGCCAATGGAGCCTTAGGACTCAGCACTGTGGTGTCCATAACCCATACCAATCTGCCCATTCTGTGGCCCTGCTAGCCTGGGGAGGGATGACCAACATGCCTTACTCTGGGAACCAGTGACACTGACTCTATCCCTCCTGAACCTTTGCCCAGGCCCCCCCATGGGGGCAGCGGTGTCATGGCTGCTAGTGTGGAGTCAGGGAAGCCAGGTGAGCCCCAAGCTCAAGGGGTCGTGTTTCATCATTCTTATGGACTTTACATACAGATTACAAGAAAGAATTATTAAGGATTTTTAGCAGCAGAGCTTTCAAGCCCAAATGTGCATTTAGGCCAAGCTGGGAATGATTGCACAGCCCCATAATCCCAATATTCTGGAGGCTGAGGCAAGAAGATTGTAAGTTTGAGCCCACCTTGTGCAATTTAGAAACTTAGCATGAACCTGTCTGAAGCAAGCAAGGCAACAAACAAAACAGCTAGGACATAGGTCAGTGAGATGGCCCATGTTCAATCCCAGTTAAAAAAAAGAAAGAAGAAGAAAAAAGCAATACCCTGTCCAAGCTTATGGGACATTTCTGACTTATTCTCTGTCCCCTTCTCCAAAGCATTTGATCCAGCTTGATAAATAGAGAAATCTGCAAAAGTAATCAATTCTTTGCAGTAGTTACTAACTAGAGTATATGCCCCCAGCCCTAGAGAATGTTTGCACATATGTGTTGATCCAGATGTTGGAAAAGAGATTGCTCAAGGTGAAGATACTAAGTTATCTGTAGTGTGTGGGATAGTCCTACACAGTGAAATCTGTTGTACCTAATGCCAGCTATGCCTAGGTTGGCAGAAGTGCTCAGGACACCTTCAAATAAATAAACCTAATTGGAAGCTTACACATGGGACTTCACTCACTTGTCACGGAGGCAACAAATGCAAGGTGGAATTCTCTGTGGAGTATTGTCCATTCCTCTCCTCTGAGGGCTTCACAGCAGGCTGGTGCAATACTGATCACAGGTCAGCCAGTGGGGAGCTCACTAGTGAGAGGTGAGGCATATATTCTCCTGGACCCCTCTTTTCTCCTCCTTCTTCTCAAGCCTCCTCCACGTAAGGGCTGGGAGAGGGGGGGAGTGTCTCCCTCAACTTGGCCCAGACCTCCTGGAGAGGGGCTTCAGGAAATCTCTGTGGTGGAGTACATAAAGCCACAAGGATGGAAACTTAGCAGAGGTGAGGTAATAAACTGTGGTTTTATATTTAGCATCTGTGTCTTCAGGAGACCTCAGAGCTCAGGGTAAAAGTGGGTTTTAACCACCTTCCCACTGCAGCAAAGCTCACTTGGAAGCCAAGCCTCCACTCCAGACCCAGACGCTAGAACCTCCTCCTGAGAATAGCAGCCTCCAAGCAGTCCCAGCTTCGGGTTCCTTAGCACTCTTGGTGCACTGTGGGTACACTCTCAATCCAGGAGTTAGTGAAGTTGGTAAGCAGGTGTCCACAACTACTCGCACTGCGTGGCCAATTGAGAAGGAAGGTAAAGAAAGTATAGGCTGCATCCAGCCCTCCTAGCAGGCGTCCTGTACTCAAATTCCTAGAGCTTCCTGTACTCAAATTGCATCACTTCCTGTTCAGCTGTATACAGCATGTCCACTTCACAGCAAGACAGCAAATGTGCTCAAGGGACAGTGTATGGGTCTTACCCATCTTACCCACCTCCCTCTGTGGGTTCTAGGGATCAACTCTCAGGTTCCACCCAGGCTTCAGTGCTCTGGTCCTGGGTATCCTGCTTATGCTCCAGAAGGGCAATGTCTGCTTAGCTGCCCTGAGAGTGACAAGAGAACAGCACAGGCTGGGGGTGTGACAGTGTCAGAAAGCCATGGTGCATCACCATGTACCCCAGAGCAGAGTAGAAACATGCAATCTAGTTAAGGCAGCTATGAGCAAACCACAGGTCAGTCAGTAACCTCACCCACAGGTGTACCCTGCTGTACCCTGCTTCCACAGCAGCCCTTCCATGAGCATTTACATGAATTGAACACACACACACACACACACACACACACACACACACGCTGCATTATGCATTCATACTTACACACAAATGGAACACACTTCCACACACAACAGGCTATGAAAAGACCTGAGGTGAGACACTTGCCCCAGCTGGTTTTTTCAGTCTGTTTTCTGACTGGCCAGCCCCGAAGTTCTCAGAGTGCCCCTTTATGTCTCCCTTTGAGGTGATGCCAATGTACCCTCTATTCCATTCCTAAACCTGACGTCCACCTCATACTGTGGAGAAAAGCAGTTCAGAAATGTCATGGAGACCAGGCTTGGAGGGATGGCTTCAGTAGAAGGGGAAGTGGCAGGCAATTGCTATTTTTATCACTGTTTTTCTCAGGGTCCCCTTTGTCAGGGGTGACAAGCACTGTGTCCTCCCCACAGGTTTCCGGTCTCATCCCATTTTAGATCCACTGCAGCCAGGCTCCCTCTCTATCTTCTCATGCCAGGGTCTGGGACAGAGTTGTGGCCCAAAGGATTGTCCAGTGAGGCAAACCATGGTTCAGGGGGAATTTATTTAGGCTACGAGCACCCCAATCTGTTCTGTTAGCACATCTATCTAAGACATAGTGCCATATATTTATAGTTTACAAAGAACACTATTCTGCTGCTTCACACTTGGCTGCAACTTGAAGTTTGTCCTTTCTGCCACATTAGCAACCAAAGAATGCATCCTGGGTACCTGGGTAAGTGCAGTGTCCTAAACTCCCTTGCTCCATTACAACAGTACACCACACCTGGGCTGTGTTTACTTTTGGAGCTTCCCCTCACACCCACAACGTCCTCGTTCCAGCCTGAGCCTATCCCACAAGGACCAATCTTCTGATTCAGATGACTGAAGTTTTTTGAAAGTCTGATTTTCTCTTTTTACTTGGTGATTTCTCACTATGTTTAGCAAAAAGCCCTCTCAAAAGCCACAGGAGGAGGGTCTGAGAAAAGACATCCCTTAGTAGACATCCACGGTATCCCTCCAAGCAGCTCCAGTTCTCCTGGGCACATGCGCAGCCTCTACTATCCTTCTTCCTCTGAATTAGGTTCAGATGAGAGACCTGCCTGAGGAGGGCTGAATGCCACTTTTCTGGCCTGCAGCTTTCCAAGTCAGATAAGCCATGTTCCTTTCTTCTCCACTATTACCAACACCATCAACCTAGGTCATGGGAGTGGGCAGGGAGCAGAGCCCGCAGCTTGTCCACATCCAGGATACAGCATCAACAACAAAAAAAACCTGTGATGCTTTTGGTCAGTCAGACTGTGGGGGTGCTTCATTACATCCTTGAGAGTATTTCTCTTTCCATAACCTCACGTAATTCTAGAATCTTACAACTGCTTCCAGCACGAACCTAAACTCATCACAAAAAAACACACACTGAACTCACTTATCTGGGAAGATGGAGTAGAGTAGTGACAAGGGCAACAAAGCTCCGCGCCCCCCCCCCCCCCCATCTGAAGAAAGACGTGCGTGATGGCCAAGAACCTGGCTTGCTGCACAAAAGGAGGAAAAACAAGGATCCTTGTCATCCCTGCTTTATGTTCTTAGGCTTTCATGCTTCTGTGCATGAGAGTCCTTCTATTGCAAATGTTCTTCCGTTTTCTGTGATTTAGGAAACACAGAAAGGTCAGCGCCTTTAGACTTCAATTTAAACACCACAATCTCTGAGACTATTTCTCCTTCCATAACTCAAGGTAGTTCTGGCACCTGGCCACTGCTTCCAGCAGGAATCTAAGCTCATCATGAAAAGCATACTTTTATTGCACTCACTTATCTGGGAAGATAGGACTGAATAGTGCTTACAAGGGCAAGCTCTAAAACAATGGCTTTCAGCTAGGGGTGATTAACCAAGAATTTTTAAGATTGAGTCTTGCTATGTTGCCTCTGCTGGCTTTAACTTCCTGAGTGCAAATGATCCTATCTTAACCTTCTGAGTTCCTTGGATGACAGGTAACCACCATAGTTCACCAATTTTAGAGACCTTTTCTGGTTGTCCCAAGTGGACAAGGTGCTTATGGTGGATGGACAACTGGTGGTCAACTTGTAATACTGGCTGACCTGAACCAGCAAGGCATGGGTATGCGAGACCCACCTGAGGATAACAGAGAAGAAGAGAAGCTATAGGGAGCTGTTGGTTTTCTTGCAGGAGTTCGTTATGCTGGCTTTCTCAATGAACTTGACTGTTCTCATCTTGGGAGGTGCTGGGGACCTAACTGTTGCTTAGGATGGCTGTGGTGTTTTTCAGGGGAGCTCTGGTTATGTTGAGTGCTGCTTCTCGGCTCCAGATCCCTCAGCCTGCTAGCACAAATCCTTCATCTTACTGGCGAGGACTTTCTGGCTTCTACCACTGACCTTTGACTCATAGGGGCATGGTGATGGGCTCCAGGTCTTCAGCTGGACTCATGCAGGACAATGCTGTGGGATCCAGGCCCTCAGCTTAATTGTTTTGGTTTTTAGTAAGTGGATAAACTTTCTGCATGCTTTTGTATATGACTCTTTGGGTTACTACTATAAAATACTGCATAAATGTGTGTCCTGCATTAAACTGTTCTCCTTATAAACCCCAAACTACAACAGTGCCCTTAGACAAAGATGCTAATAAGCATCCTCTTCTAGTGCACAAAACAGCTTGCCACGGCATAACTCTGCCTGGCCCCAGTGTCAGTGTGCCACAGCTGAGAGATTACAAAGCAAATGTGAGGTCAAATTCAAAATGTGAGGTACTAATTCTTAAGTACTGTAACTTCAGGGGTGTCACATAACCTCCTGAGCAATGCCTGCCACACAACAAATGCATACTAGATGCTAGGTATTGTAACTGTCTCCCCACTGAAGTGCAAATTCCTAGAAGGTGGAGACTAAGATTTATCTACGTGTGTACCCCTGCCTGCCAGAGCACAGTAAGTAGGTGGGCTGCGTGGATCAAGAGTGCATTCACCCTTTTCTGAAAGCTACCAAGTCACAAGGAATGTATAAAACCCTCTGCTAGAAACCAAAGGCAAACCCTGAGCAGTCTACTTAGCAAAATCTGTACTGTTTCAGTATATTTATTACTTCCAGTTCATTGTAAAGTACAAATCCAAGTATAGAGACTCTCAGTCAGCCAGAACATTTAAGAAACCGTAAGATCAGCACAGACAACCATTTGTGAGTTCATTGCAAATGAACTATTAACAATGATGCTATATCTGGAGGAGAGGCTTGAATCAGCATGAACTACTCACCAAGACCATAAGGCATTTTAGGGATTTAAGCTCAAACCAGGAACAAACATCAAGTTTTTATTTGCATCAAGAATATAACAAGATTTTTTTCTTTTTCTTCTTCTTTTTTTAAATCTGAACAACTTCAAACCATCATCTCAAAATATACTGAACCAGTAAAACACTCTAACCCAAACTGTCATTTGATGCATTTGATTCTGGTCTTGAGACCCCAAACCTGATCCCTTGCCAAAATGTGTTGGACAGTCCTAATGGTCTCTGAGGACTGTGTGCAAAGTCTGTGGTCATTTGTCTTCATGAGGCTCCTCAGGCTCAAGAAGACATGTAAAAATCCTCCACTCATTTTCCAAAAGCCATTAAGCCCACATAGAGAACAATCCTTTCTTTGTGACATTCTGTTTACACAAATTCACCAAAGGAGATTTTTCAAACACTATACTTCATAATAGCAAGGAACAAATAACATACCTTTTCATTTCTTATGACTCACTGGAATCAGGACTAAGGATGCTTTCTTTATTTTACATACTCTGAAGCTCCACCTACATCATGAAGCAGAAAAACACACACACACACATTCTCAAGCACACAGTGCCCACGAGGCAGACACTGCAAGCCCACGCCTAGGACAGAAGCCAGCCAGATGCCCCAAGCTGGATTAAAAGCGCATAAGTGCTACCGTTACCAGCTGCTACTGTAACAGTTCCAAGTTACATATGCCAGTTTTTAAACTTAAAGTAAAAACACAAAACATTTCTAAGGTCTTCAGCACAACCATGGGATAAAACTGCCCCAAGTTGTAGCCAGGTTGTGTATGCCCAAGGAAGTGCCTAGCAGCGAAGGAGACTGGGGCCAGCCTGTGGAGCAAAAGTCTGAGGAATTCACCATCACAGGAGGGCTGGGTTGTGAAGAGAAGGCCCCAGTGCAGTACACAGCAGCAAGAATGAGGAAACTAGGCAGCCCTGGAGTGGCAGCGAGTTCATGGACGGCCTGCCCTTCCTGGCACTCTTTTCTTTCAAAGTGCTTCAGAGGGAGTTGTGGCAGTGAGGGGACACTCCACTTTAGTTCCTTTGTCTTTATTTTCAGTCTCAGTGACTCACTGGTGACTTCCCTTGGTCAGCCTGGGCAGGATCCTGTAAAGACTGCTGCAAGGTGACAGTGAGGGCTGCAGCTGCCACCCTGGCTCCCTGCACTCCACAGCTCCACAGCCATGGTGCTCACCCAAAAGTCAGAGGGTATTGAGGGCTGGGGACCACTTGAGAGATAGCCACATGCCCAAGGAGGCAGAGCTCACACTACAGACCCAAGGCTTTGGATGCAATGCCCATTTCCATAACAGCTCTAAAACATTTTTGTTGTCATTTATCTTTTTAAACCCGTATCATTTAATGGAAGGTGTTATGCTTTGTATTAGCATGAGTCCCCCCACCCCAAAGCCTCATGTGGCATAGGTGGGGCTTGTGGAAACTGAATGGATTATGGACACACTATACCTGGCTTGGTATAGGGTCTAGTTGAAAGACGTGAGACCCTAGAGGCCTGATGTGGCCCAGTATTTCCTACCTAGCTCCTACCTGTATGCTTCTCTGCTTCCTTGTTGCCATGAGATAAGCAGCTATTTTTTCCACCAGGCCCCAGGATCATGCCAACTATGGACTGGACTAACCAAGTACAACTGACTTCCGTTTAGTTACAGGTGTCAGTTATTTTGTCTTAGTGGTGAGAAGTGATTAAGACAGGAGGCTACAGCAAACAAGTGTATCAAAGCTTGCACACTCAGTAGCCCCTGGGGAAAAACAAAACTCCATTGAGAGGCTGGGGATGTAGCTCAGTGGCAGAGTGCTTGCCTGGCATGGATACAGACAGAAGTTTAGTCCTCAGCAACAGAAAAATAAAAATAACCCACAATGAGATGGTCCTGCCTATCTGTCAGAGTGGTTAAAATAAAGCATAACTATGTCAAATGCTGATGAGGATATGAAGAAACTAAATCAATCATGCACTCTGTCTGAATGTGAAATAGTGCAGCTATTCTGGAAGACAGCTGGAAGTTTCTTTAAAAAACTCAAAACCAGGAACAGGGGCACAGCCTAAAATCCCAGTACTATAGGAGGCTGAGGCAGTAGGAATGCAAGTTCAAGCCCAACCTGTACACTTGGTGACTTAGCAAGCTCATCCCTCAGGTGGATGGATGGAATGCAGTGGATAGATGGATAGATGCAGGCAGGCAGCCAGATAGGCTGGGGATATAACTCAGTGTGAAGGCCCTCAGTTTGATCGATGTTATTACAAAGACAACAAAACACGCAACTACCGTACGACCCAACTACATTCATGGGCATTTATCACAAAGCAGCGATGCACACAGTCTTAGGATAAGACACACAGTGATTCTATATTTGGAGTAGCCAGCCACTGGATGTGACTCATGGTCCTCTCCTGACTTCTGAGTGACACCTAAATCATTCTTTAGGAGCCAGGAAAGGCAGGGGCCTGCCTGACTTCCCAGGCTGGTCACATCTCCACCACACTCATATGGAGGCCACCATTCTCCTGGTCACCATGCCTCTTTCTAAATAGGACCTGGGTGTCACTAGAGTTTGTACCCTTCGTTCCAGCTCTTCTCCTTGTGGATAAGAAGCCCTGAGACAATCAGCTACGGAAAGTTTGAGCTCCCTCACTGCTGATCCTCTTTTCTCTCCCATCACCAGGTTCCTAACTTAAGTGAGGAATACAGGCAAGTCTACCACGACTGCATTTCTGTTCCAATTTAGGTATTCATGTTACAAGTTTTACCTCTAACATTTACAGGGTCAGTGCCCTTGTGTTGGACCACCCTGCTTCATAATGCCTGGGTGCTGTCCAGTTTAACAGTGCCCAGTGTGCCCTATTCAACAAAGAGGCCCACAGTGCTCTCAGGGTGGCCAAGCCCACCCCCAGCTTTGTATAGATCTGTGCTTTGCCTGGTGAAACCCAGTCCTGAGACAGATGCCCCTCAATTCCTGCTGCAGGCAGGTGGCAGCAGCCAGGAACTTTAACTTTTCCTTGTCCTTGGAGTTAAGAGTGCTCTTCTTTTCCTTTCTATAAGCGTGGGGACGTAAGGCAGCTCCAGAAGTTCACTTTGGTACAGTTGCATCCATTCAGGCCATGTTCTAAAACAAAGGCCCATTCATTTAAAAGGAAAAGAATCCTCCCTTAGTTCTACCTCTGCGAACAGTAAATTGATCTTTAGCCAGACTCAAAGGCTACTCCAGGACAGTTATGCGAACACTCTCACCCCAAAATCTAGTATTTTTAAAGCAACAACCACTGCTCATTCTCTTCACCTCCCAGGCCCCAAAATGAACTCACAGCACACACTGCACAAAACCACCTTTCTGTTCTCCAGGTGACAGCTAAGGGGAGGATGGGAGGTGGAGACAGAGCCTTTGGAGACACACTGATGTTAAATCTCAGCTGTGAGCTTGGGATTGAGTTCACCTGTCTCATCATCATTCTCCTTGCTTCTAAAGAAGGAAAATAATACATACCTTGCAAAAGTTAAATGAAGCAATTAATGCAACCTGCCTGGCACAAAATAAATTGTAGATGCTATGACTTTTATTATACTGCATTCTACCATCGCTCAGCATTTTTAATAGCTGCACAAGCTCACACTGAACTTGTAATAAATTGAAAGTCCCACCGAGTTTCATGAGAAACCTATGCATGGTGTCTCAGGCCAGGATACCAAAGAAAATGTGTCAAGAACGGCCTCAGAATCTCTGGGATACTTCCCAGTGCTGGGGACCTACCTACAGCCTCTTGCATGCTAGGCCAGAATGCTGTCACTGAGCATTCTAGCCCAGAGCTACAGGACTCTCGGCAGCTCTTAGTGTTAACTAGCAGTCTGCAGGAGGCCAGAGATGGCTCTCAGGAGACAACAGGCTGATTTTCAATGTACAGTGTAATACCACAGCAACCCAGACACTGTTCCATATGGCTTTTTCCTGAGACCAGAACTAATTACTGTCATATATACATTTGTAGGTAGGGACAATAAGGAAGCATCTATGTAGGGCCCTCACAGTCACCTTGCCTCTGACGTCTGCTGCTGCATGCTAATGCATTCTTCTCTTGGTCTCTGGGTAGTGTAGATGCCAGACTGAGGCATCTCTCTAGGCAGGGGCTTGGCCCTTAAATAGCATTCTCTGTGCATGCAGGCTCTACCCAGGGATATACCCAACAGGTGTGGGCAGGAAAGACATGAACCCTAAAAATTAACATCATGGGCCATCATATGACGGCCAAAAGAAAAAGGATCTTCCACACTACACATCTATGGCACCTGTACTTGGCAGGCAGCTATACCCAGGACTGTGCTTAGAACTTGTCACCACACAGAGCTGTCTCCTGCTGTGCTCACACAGGTTTCCATAGGCCTTCCTGTGATGGACAGCCAGCATGCTCAGGGTGCCCCTGAGTGCAGTGCCTTCACCTATGCTGCTGTACTTGTTGGCCCTGAGGATGGTGCCGAAGTATAGCTTTGGAGACTGGGGAATTGTGGGCAGGCTGTCGGGCTCACTGCAAGAGGAGACAGGGTACAAAGCAGGCTTCAGAGACTCCAGAGCTGCCCAGTGGGGGTGGGGTCATGTGTCTGCAGTATAATAAAGCATCTCTAATCTCAGAGAGCTTGTTGTGATGGCCACCAGACGCAGCACCAAGAAGGGCCAAAGATACATGAAGTGAGGAGAGGAACAGGGAAGGGAGAGAAAATGCCAGTCCTTCTGTGCCTGGATGACTTCAGCCATTCTCCTCTTCCTCCACAAGGAACTGAATAGGGGGCTGATCCCCAGGGCTGGTAACCTGATACCCCTGCCAACAGCTGAATACCGGAGATTGTTTCTGCAACCTCAAATTCTGAGCACTCCAGCAAATGAGAGGCCTCCTTGGAAAAAGAAATCCTGCTGCCTGCTCTATTATCAGCCCGTACATCTCCTCCATATGGTACCTAGAACACTGGTCCGTGACTCAGATACTGGGTAAAGACATGTCAGAGACAATAACAAGCCCTCTTCATAGGGAGGACACAGAAGAGGCACTCCCTCTGTTCCCAGGCTTGGTCTGTGCTCAGAAGTCACCCTACATGACCCCACTGCATCTTCACAATAGCGTGTCACCATTTATTGAGCGCTCCATGTGTCTGGATGCTCCACATTTTACCTCACTTAAGATTTGGAACCTTAAGGCAGGTATCATTAGGCCCATTTCAGAGATGATAAAATTAAGGGAAGAAAAGTAACATTTCTCTAAGATCATGGCACCAGGAAATGACAGTTTAGGCTCAACCCAAGACTGCCCTATCTCCAAACCCAGGCTGTCTGCTACCACATCCCACCTCCCCTAGAGATTATAGCTCAGTAGCAAGTCCTCCTGGGCCTCCAGATCTCAACACTCTGCTCAGCTGGGACAGGGATGTGTGTGACCTGAGGCCCCATTTTGGTCTCAAAAGAACAGGACCACTGCCCAAGCAAGATACCTTCTGTCAGCTGTGCTACCTGTGGAAGCCCAGTGGACTGGGTTGGGGGGGTGGTCCTCTTTCATTCCAACCTGTTGGAGCATCCTATGGATCCATACACTCTGCTCCCCCACTTTAACAGAGGAAGCAAACTCAAGGCCTTACCCTAGACCCCTGCCTGCCCTGATGGCTGTCCCCCAAATCTAACTCCTCCACTCTATGACCCACAGCACATAGCAAAGCTTTCTGTATTTCACGTACCCACGCCAATTGTTTATTCATCAACTCATATTTAATGAATGTGCCTGTTCACTGGCCACACAGCTTGTTCCTGAGTTTCGCCTATTAAAAGTACTGTCTACCAGAATCAGCTGTGTCTTACAGGGCAGATTCTCCAGGGCAAGGATGGCAGTAAGTAGGCCTGACTCTCCAGCACAGGGCTATGTGCAGACAAGACCATTCATGATGCCTGCTGTCTGGGCACCTGCCAGATGGAAGACCCAGATTCTTTGAGAGAAGTGGCAGTTTCCAAATCTAGCCAGCCATGGACCAGGCCACACAGAAAAGGCTTCCAGAATGCATTTGTTGAATATAATACCTGTGTTAGAAACTCAAGATTTTGATGAATTCCTCTTTCACTTTCCAGGACACTGATGCAAAATTCAATAAAAGGTATTGGAAAAAATCAATACTCTCATTAAGTATGCTCAAAATCTAAAAGGAGTGCAGGTTGCTCTCAATATTATGGAGCTGACAGCCCTACTCTGGGAGCATCAGACCATGCCTGCTGCCCTCCTTGCCTTCTGCCATCTCCCCTCATGTCCCTCCAGCTTGCATGCCCACTGTGGAGCAGCAGCAGTGGCCGGGGAGGTGCATGCCCCATCTATGCCAGCCAGGATGCTACTTGGGCAGGAAGAACCTCTGTCCCAGTCAAGAGGAATTAGGATGTTATCCAGTGTGTCTCCTCACCTCTGTTCTCCACCCCACTCCTATGCCCACTTTAGAAATGGCTCTGCTGTGGATAGAAAGGTTCCTTCTGACAGAGGCCTTCACAATTTCTCTTTAAGCAGCACAGAGTAAAACTTTGCTCCAATCCTCCTTCTTAGAAAATTTTGAAAAGCATCCATCCTCTTCCAAAAAGACTCTGTACACTGTCTCAGTTGGGGCTCAGACCACATCAAGTAGGAAAACTGTCAGTACTCCCATTTTGCAGATGAGAAGATCAAAGCCCTAAGAGGCCAGATGGTAAATCAGAGTCCCTAGTCTTTCCAGCACACTGTACTTCCTAGGGTGGGCCCAGAAGAGCCGGTCTCTTCCAAATTGCATGGAAGTTATCAAGATGAAGTTATCAAGATGCTCCCAGCCCCTGCCAAATAGCTCAGCAGATTAATGTGCCTGCAAGCCAGTTCAATCTCCAGGACTGCTGTGCCAGCCCTACCCCTGGGGCGTGCTGAGACGGCAATTGAGACTGGGCATGGTGATGCCTGTAATTCCAGCTCTTGAGAAGCTGTAGACAGGTGGATCACTATAAGTCCGATCTAGTAGTGAAACCCTGAACACCCTGTAGACCCTTCCCTAAAATACAAGAAAAAAAAGATGTTCCCATACTAATGTTTATGCTACAATGATGATGATGATGATGAAGGAAATAAGGTTTTAGTAGTTTCATCTAGACTGATACATTCAACTGTAACATATTCAAAATATCCCCTACACTAGCATAAGCTGTGTCTGTAAGAATTTTTTTAGTAGTTTCTCATGCCCAAACCTCCCTGCTATAACACACAGCAACCAAGTTTCCCCACCCATGGCTTAGCAATCTGGGTTTTAGGATTATTTGTCCCTACTTTCTTAAACTTTTGGCAGGCTGTTGGGTTTTCCACTTAACATTGTTAAGAGATTAAACTGTTATCTCATTGTCATACACAGTCCTTTTCAGTTTCCTGCTAATAGATTCAGGTTAGATAAGGATTACAGAAGTGATATCTCAAATTCCTCTCCATATTAGCCAGCATCCCTTCTCCATGAAGCTTATGCAATTACTAATCTATTATTCACATGCTAGCTTATAAGAAGAACCCATTACCCACTCCCGCATAGAAAGGGGATTAGACAAACACCAGCTCCCATACAACCTAGGGAAGGAGCACTTACCAGGAGGTCCTGCCCAATTATACACTCTGCCACCTAGTCATCAATTGCCATAGAGAAGAAGAAAACAAATTGTGCTGAGCCTGGAAAGAATGTCAGCGGAATTGGAAAAACACTTGCTGGGAACTGCCTGGGGGAGGGGGGTTGTGACCTCTCCTGTAATTGACCAGGTCCTACTGGCCGGTCACCAGGGAACCCAATCCTTCTCTTCTCCAGCAGCTGAACATTCCCCACAGCATATAAAAACATTAAGCCCTGGAAATATAAAATGTAATATAGCCTCTCCTTGGAAAACACTACAATTGGTTTATTCATTCTGATTCATTGGACGGCAGTAGGAAAAGCCTGATTTCGGAGAACCTTTTAAGAGTGGTAGTGAAAAAAGCTACTAGTTCAATGCCTCAAAAGCCAGGGGCAAAAGCACCTTGCTCATGCCCTCTGGCCCTAAACTGATACCAACCTTATGAAGTCAGCCACTGGCCCACCCTTTCAGAGGCAGTCTTGGCTCAGACTGGGCCCTCATCCTATACTATTAATTCATATCATCATTTCTGGATTAGGCAAACCCTAATCTTGGTCATCAGGTCAACGGAAATAATAATAGTTTTGTTTGTGATGCTGTATCTTTTTTTCCCTTTCCACCCAAAATCTTACCACAAAAGTAAAACGTGAGGTAAATAAGGTAACAACAAACTTCACAGAAAAGTTCTTCCTCAGCTGAAAATTAACTCTCACTGTCCCAGGCTGGATGAATCATTTTCTTACTTACTCAAAGATAGGAGTATAAAACTATGGCTTCCCCCATACAATCATGCATAAGAATGAGCTACAGAGACTCATTCTGCTTCTTTTCCTTCAATTCCTACTTTTTGGTTGCTATTAAAACTCTTTTTGATGGTAGGGATTTGAATCAAGGGCCCTATGCCAACTAAACTATACTTACAAAATTTAACAGGTGGTCTGAAACAAAAGAAGTAAACATTTCAGGAAATGAAAAATAAATGTATTGGCTCATGACTGAAAGAGCTACCTTTTGTTGAGTAGGTTTCCATTACAATATATCAAGTCAATAAGATGTCTAACTAAGCTGAACAAGAGAAGACTGGATTTATAATAGTGAATTCTCAATGGAATTATTGAGAAACACGTCAGATGTTAGTCCAAAGCTGTTTTACTGGAGGTCATTCCTATCATGCACAGCCTGGAAGGCCCCACCTGCACATAGGAAACACCAGATCATCTCTCTGAGAATGCTGCAGGAATGCACAGTGCTTGACTATGGCCCTGGAGACTCATATGTAGCAGGCACTGCATTGACCAAGCCCTCTGTCCCTTTGAGTCCACGCCTTAAGGCATCCCCAACCCCACAAGTAAACAAAAAAGAAACTATAGGGGACACCAGCATTCTGACAGATGGTCATAAAGTTACCCTCTAGCAAAGTTCCATGGTTCCACAATGGCATTTGAGGAATGTATTTTATTCCAGCTTCTTGGATGAGTCAGAGTCATTTTTTTAGGATTATCTTGTGATGAAAGTGGAACTAAAACAAAGGTTGTACAGCAACTACAAAGCTTTCCTCCCAAGGGGCCCAGCAAATGTTCCAGATAGAACTTCACCACGACAGGGCTCATGGTGTCTCCCAATTCCACTTGCACTAGTATTTATTGCACCTCTACCATAGGCCAGACACCGTGATTATAAAATGTCCTGGAAACTCTCACCATCCCTTGAGGTCAACCCTTTTCATGTCATTTTTTCCAACATCTAACAGGTCATGCACAAACTAACCCAGGTCTCTTAAACCCAAGTGGTATCCTACTTCTGCGGCAGTAAGACCATGGGATAAGCAATGAATCTGTACTTGCGAAACTGTTCCTTTCTTTGTTCATCTTTTAGATGGCCCAACATTTCTTTTGGGGTAATGTGAGGTGTTTTCTTCACTCATTCATTTACCCATTCCTTTAGCACATGTTCCAGAAGCACGTATTGTGTTTAAGCCCAAGGTGAAGTTTCAAAAGTAAAAAGAGCAGAAACATGGGTCCTGCATATGTTCAATGCTTTCTAGCCCAATGTTCATCAGCCATAAAACGTGAGTATTGGAGACAAGGTCCAACACTTCTTCTAGGCCCAGAGCTATACAATGTTCCATCTGGAAGCTCCAGAAAAGTCTGTGTTATACTTCAATGGCAAGTAAGGGACCTAATGTCCTCCTGAGAACATACGTACCTATAAAGTCTTTTGGCCACTATAACTACAATGTCTTTTGAGTTGCAGCTTTTAATAGTTTACTCCTGGAAAAGTCCATCATGGCTCTGTATGCCCCTGGGAAGCTGGGGTGAAGGAAGGAGTCCTAGTGAGAAGGAGGTGGGGTGTGTTAAGAGGACCATGATGAAACTCAAGGTCCGCTACAGAATTAAAAGCAAGTGGATCCTGACTGTAGGTTCGAGTTCACAGAAGTAGGCTGTCTACAGTCAAATGGACTGGACCCACAGATCTGAAAGAATTTTTGGGTGTTTCTCCTCTATACCATGGAGACCACCTGTGGCACAATCATTACTTGGCTCAGGAAGTTAATACTACAGTATAGGGTTATAGGACACTCAGGAGAATTGATTACATAAAATCTCAAATAGGCAGTTTAAAGGACTTTCCTATTACCAGAGTTTATACTTTGGCTCAGTGTGATTTTATAAGCAGTAAGTTCTGACTCAAGAAAAATATATCATTCACAATGCCCAGAAAAGAATCATCACAAGAGACATTTACTCTGGAATTGAGAGTGCATTCACACCTCAGTTCCAATGCCAAGCTGTCTTCTCCTATCCAAACATATAGAATAGCATTAACCACAACACAGCTTAGAAGAACATCTGCATTAATTCAGAACCACTTTCTGGTTATCTGAAATCTATACATTTTATTCTACCAAAACATAAAATTTTTCCATTAAATTCTTTAAATTTCTAACATCTAGGTATCTAGCTGAAATCTGGTTAAATAAAATAAGCCTAAACAATGTTATCGGCACTCCTAGAAGTATAAATAAACTAGATAACTAATCTAATCTACAACTTCACTGAACAGGTACACGTCAACACAGTCAGAAGAGTGACTCAGCCTCAACACAGCACTTACAGACACAAGTACTAAAGATGGCGAGGGGACACTTGAAATCCATTATTTTTCTTGTAAAAGCTAAAGGTTAGTTGAGCCTTAAATGGTTTTTCTGCAAACCTTAAACATCTGCATGGTGAATAATGTTGAGAATCAACCTGTTCTTTTCTCAATTATTGGAAAGCATTTTATTTCTATTTACTTATTCATTTTTTATGAATTTAGGACAGGGTCTACAAGGCGTACCGGTTCTCACTACGTAGATCAGACTTCTAGTGATCCTCCTGTTTTCAGCTTCCCAAGTGCTGGGATTACAGGCTTGTGCTGCCACGCCCAGATCCAACTGTAGTCTCAGTGCGCCCCAGGGGTGGGGTTGGCACAGCATGACTGGGATTAAACTCCTCTGCTGCACTCTGCTGAAGATGAACCTTTAGTTCGCTGAGCTATTTGGCTGACCCTGGAAAGCATTTTAAACAGGCTGAACATTTCTACTTTTGTTAACGAAGTGTTTGAAGTGATATTTTGATTCGTCACTGGCAAAGCCTGTTTCCAAACTATAAACAGCCAAAGAGTTCAAAAACTCTCTTTTTGTCAACAAAATCAGTATTCTAAGGTTAATATTCTGGCATTCTACCAGCATGATCTCTACGAGCTGCCTGATAACTAATAAAAACTTTGAGTACTATGCTGACAATTTGTTCTGACTGTACTTCTGCAGTGTGAAATTACAAATAACTACTTTTTCTGTTAAGGAGAGGGCAGGCAAGCATCAAAGACGGACCAGTAGTTTTAAGTCAAATTAAAGGTATGCAGACCATCCAGCCTCCAGGTCAAGGTCCACGCCAGAGACACTCGGCCACACTTTCAGACACCCTGAAACGCATCTCAAATACAATAGGTTCAGAGTCAAATTTCTAGAATTAGTCATGACACCTTAGAATGAGGTGGACCCCATGACATTACTGTTCTGCTAGATGTATACGTTAGAAGGAGAAACAGCCAACGAGGCAGAGATCATGAACATGAGTGTATACTGGGCCTCTCTGTCTTCTGGTCTTGGTTTCTCCATCCCTAAAGGAATATCTGGAACTTCCCATGCATGACTGGGGACCTTCTAGATCCTTTTCAGGAGAACCCTCTCCATACACCTAAGGAGAAGGCCACCCCAACTTCAAAATAAGCACTGCAACCTCAGAATCAGGCTCTTTCTTGTTCAGAAAAGAATTTTCCACTTAAACTATTCACCGCTAGACATATTTTTAAAGTGTCCCTAAAACCTAAGTTTAGTTTACCTAAAAATAACATTTTTATACACTTCTCAAAACCATATACAACCATTTTCAAGTACTTAAACTTTTTGCCACTGTATATGTTAATTTTTCATTAAGAAAGCCAGAGCAAAATTTCCCTCCCTCCCTCCCCGCCCCGTGTGTGTGTGTAGGTGTGTGTATTTTCACTGGTGTCTCAATGGCCCACTATCTCCAAGAAAACAAATTCAATGATCCTTAAAAAGTAGTAAATACCAAGAAAACAGAGGTTTTGTGGTATTATACGCCTTTATATAATACCCCCTCAACATAATTAGGCCAGGGTCTCATACTGTTTAGTTTCTGTACAGAAACTACAATGGTAGAACAAATCAGTAAAATCTAATGGGTTCTTTGGTCTTCGTGGGACAGGATTTCGTTATGCAGTTCAGGTTGGCCTTGAATTCACTATGTAGCCTGGAACTTGCCTGCCTCAGCCTCCTAAGTGCTGAGATTACCGGTGTGCACCACCACACCTGGCCTAAACTCTAGTCTTTAAGGTAAGATGCGTGCATATTTTAGCATAGTACTTTCCACTGGCGTCTCAATGGCCCAGATACTATGGAATAGAGTGGTATAAGAAAGTAAATGATGCACAATTACTTCTAGTTTCTGAAAGAACATTATCTTGTTCTAAGCAGTAGAGTAAACAGTTCGTGTGAATGAGTCTACATTTAAGCCATTCCAGACTAGGTTTGTAATATAGTTACTTCCAGGCGAATTCCAAATGTCTGCACCTTTAGAAGCAGAAACGCTGCTACACCCTGCCAGCAGCTCCAACGCACACCCATTCCTCAGGAGGAGCAAAGCCTGTACTTCAGGAGGCATCCATGAGGGAGGCAGCAGTAACACACTCCCCGTCCCCATGTGTCTGAGGGCTCAGTGTTACGGCAACACTGAAGTTGCCATTTAGAGCCTATGAGTGAGCATGCATGAGACTGAACATGAACATGTGTGGGCATGTGTGAGTTAGGGTGTCAGCGCTGTGAGGGACGGGTAAGCACGCCTGAGCTTGCAGCAGTGAGGGGGAGAAAGTATGTGCCTAGCTGTAGTGTGGGGCAGCCACACAGACAGAAGAGGCTGAGTACAGAAGAGAACTTGGCCTTGGGATCACAGCGGCTCAGAGAGTACAGGTTTAGGTTTTCTTTTACCAAACACAAGCTCAGTCAAGTCCAGTCAATGAAGATGTGGGGCCTTGTGTAGACAAAACATCCTAGAATCATTCAAGGGATTCTGCTCCAACAAGCACGTTTCAATGTCACAGTTAAGGCCCCTGCTCAAAATCTGCACACAAAGAAAACTTTACCTATCATACAACCACTCAACCAAAGCCCAAAAGTCCCTAGGATCCCATAATTTCCAGTTGGTTAAACTCTCCCTCAATGCGCCTATGTGCCCATGTATGGACACACACACGCACATGCGCATGTGCTCTCCCATCAGCCTTAGGGGATTTTTCCCAGGCTGTTCTGTGGGTGTCTAAAAACCTGTTTAAAAGTGAGAGGACAACAGGCCACCCTCATTTCTACCTCTGGGCCTGTTACAAACACTCCTTATGCCTCTAGCTTTTTGGCTGGCATCTGTCTGGCAATGTGTCACCTGCCATTATTAATCTCCTCCTTAAGTCATTTCCAGACAAGAACTCTTTTCAAACCTCAGGACGTACAAACTGTTTTCATAACCAGCCAGTTAAGAGCTGCTAATCCACCACAAGAAAAGGCAAATGGAAACTTGGACAGCAAGTTAAAATGACTCTAAGTGTGCCAGCCAGGCTTCGGGGTTCGAAAGCCAGAGAAGGGACTGTGCAGAGAAGTGTCTCCTGCTTCTGGGCCCCTAACTGTGGGGCAGGAGGGCAGAAAATCATCAGAGAGCATTATGTGCCTTCCTGGACCAACCACGACGCCCGCCAGGTGTCCTGTCCCCTTCTACACGTGTAGTGTCCACACCTGACAGCTGGTGTGAGGCTCCAGGGCTCTATCCTGGCCACAAAATGCCAAGCATACTGGGTCTAGATTTTGCATATACATTTGTCGTCAGCAGAAAGTAGAGTCGCAGAAAAGAAATTCACTCTGTGGCACAAGTGCCTGCCTGGTAAATGCAAGGTTGCGAGTTCGAACCCTTGTCCCACCGAAAAAAAAAAAAAAAAAAAAAAAAGAAAAGGAATTCAAACTTTCAAACAGTAATTTCTGAGGCAGGAATTGAGCAGAAACACATTTCAGAGCTAAAACTCCTAGGTGAATGATACTGAGTAGAAATACAAAACACTCCCTTAAGGAAAAAGACATAGCCTGGCTGCTATAGCATGCACTTCAACCCAAAGTAGCACTACAAGCCCTCCCACACAAAGCTAGGAAACTTCTCATGCTCTCTGGAAAAGCTAAGAGAAAGGCCAGACTTTAAAAGTGCTTGCTCCAACGCTTACATCTGGTGAAAGACGCAAACAGCCTATGACTGAGATTAACCGCATAAAGAAATAAAGTCCTGTCCACTTTCACAATCAGAACAAGATGTCAGTTTGAGGACCCCAAGCAGATGCCCATGAAAACTAACCTGAAATGAATCTGTCCCAACTCCCATTCCTTATGCATTTCAGGCAACTAATAGAACATTCTGCTATGAGTAATACAGCCTGATTAACTAAAGCATGATTTTTACTTTAGTTCATATGTCAGGCTGCACCTCTGACATTGTACAACTGACACTGCTGTAGCCCTGCCTAGCTGAGCTTAGAAACTGTACAACCAACAAACCAGCCACAACCACATCTTAGGCTTCATGGCCTGCCCCAGGGTCCACCTCTTGTCCATCTACTATAGCAGTAGATTTGAGTAAATTTGATGACGCTTCCATCATCCTTAATCACAGGATTAAGTATTTTAATTGATTGTATAAATTCTAAACTCTAAAAGCTCGGTCCCCTGTCTCTGAAGACTAAGAAGAAAATTTTTGGTGATCCTTATGAACACTATGTTCCCAAGAAGAGTGGTGAAATCTATGGGAAATACCTTCACTTGCTGTTTAAGACGGACATGAAAATAGCAATGCAAGTGACTCAAATTTACTGTGTAGCTCACAGAGCGCAGGCCCCAGCACAAACACCTGGAGAGAAATATTACTTATGCCCGTGCCAAGGTCCTGGGAAGTCTTCATGACTCAGTAGAAAGACTAGAAGACATGAGGCAGCAAAGGCCTGCTGAAAGCAGCGTGTGCTCAAGAAAAACCTCAGGGTTAGACTTACCACTCTGGGTTTCTGCTGGTCCATCGTATGAAGAAAGGCTGCATTGGGGTCTAGGTTACGTTCAGGGTCACTGGAGATGTCCTCTTCGGAATCTTCATAGGACGAGGAGAAGCCCGTGGAGGAGGCAGAGGATGAGGACAGCTTCCTCAGAGGCAGGGTGCTCCAAGGGCTCCCATGTATCTCTTCCAGGCTCCCATGCTCCTGGGTGCCCATGTCTGTGATGACGACTGCAGGTATGGCAGGCGTGTTGCTGGGGCTGCAGGCCTCTCCTAAGGAAGGCTGGTCCTGGCCCAAGGGCAGCTGGTTGGGCTTGGGGTAGGCATCTCTATCCTGTAGCAGGCTTTCCCAAGTCCCCTTCTTTTGTACCCCTGAGCCTGGAGACCAGGTTGAGTCAGCTTCCTCCATGGTAGGGAGCCAAGGTCTGGAGCCCCCTGGCTGTACAACCACCCCATCCCCAGGAAGACACTGGGGTTCTTTCAGGTCTTTCTCCAGGACCCAGCAGGATAAAGGTTCCAACATTCTGCCAGACAAAACATCTACCTCAACCTTTGTCCCTGGCTGTCCTGTGGAACTGCCCCCAAGCAAACCCAACATAGGAGACCCTTCTCCCACTCTGTGGGGGAGTAGCTGGGTCTCATAGCTCCTGGGGATCCTACTCCAGACCTCTTCAGCACCTATGGAACCCAAGTGTCCAGGCACTGTGGTGCAGCTCTGGGTCTGGAATGGCTCTGAGTTCTGTGCACTCACATACCACTCTTCTGGCTTTCCGCTGCCCTGGGGTACCCTGGAACGTGCACTGACACGGGGCAGGTCACCTTTCCCCACCTGCCCAGGGAGCTTTCCACTACACTGGCCAATGGGCTCTGGGGCTTGGGCTGTCTCACTGCCCAGATACTGCCCTTGCTGCTCCTCTAGGGCCTCCTGGGGATGCAAGGCCCCAAGCTGGCTTACCCACTCAGTGAAGACAGTGTCATCTGGATAGGGATGCCCCATGCATGTGGCTGTCACTGCTACTTCTGTGGCCATCACTAAGCTTGGTCCAACAGGCTCGGATATGGAAGCTCCACAGCTCGAAGTGTCTGAATGAGGGCTGACTCTCTCATCAATTTCCACAGCAAGGTCTAGCAAGTCATTGCAGGGACAGGCAGGTGGTCCCTTTGCCCTCAATGAAGCTGCTGGACTGTGAGCATCTGGTCCCACCAGGGTGATCAGACCCTGGAGGGGTGCCACTCCCTCCCTGTCCTTCAAGGGGCTCGGGCTGGAACCTCCTGTCCTCACAGAGTCCACCCTGGGGGTCTCTAGACACTGGTCCCCCCAGGATTTTGTCCTCCGTTCCTCGATGGGGGGTGCCTTGGCCAGGCCCCTTTCCGGAGGCTGGCTGCTGCTGCGGAAAGGACATGCAGAGGGAGAGCGGGCCCGACCTAGGCGAGGGCTGCGAGGCGCCAGGGCGGCAGCACTCTGTGCCTGGATGTGCGCCTCGAACAGGCCCACTTTCTGATTCACTTGCACATTCTGCAACTCACGCTGCAGAATCCGTAGCTTCCTCTGGGCCTCCTCTAGGCCCGGCGGGGTAAGGGCTTCAGTGGTCGCCGCTTGCAGTCGGTTCCCCCGCAGGCGTCCTGGGCTTCCCAGGCTGCCGCCACCGCTCAGCCTGCGCTGGCCGCTGGAGCTACGCGGTTCTTCAGCGGGGGGAAAGAAGGAGGTCGTCGTCCTGGTACTGAAAACGCTGCCGGGGCTCGGGACCTGGGGCGTCTCACTGCCGCTGGGCCCCAGGCCGCCACTCTTCGCCTCCTTGGCGCTGTTCATGACCACTAGGCTGTTGAGTGCCCAGCAGGTCACGGCCATAGCCCCGGGTCCGCTGCGCCGCCCGCCGCCGGCGCCCGCTCCCCGCGTGGCTCCCAACTCAGCCCCGCAGGCCCGGCGGCTCTGAGCAGGCACCGGGACGCATGGCCCGGGCGGCGGGCGGGGGGCACGGCCGAGGGCACAGCCCCCGCCCAGAGCTCCATAGACACCGCGCAGCTGTGGAAACACAAGGAGAAAAATCAGGGTCTCAGAGCGCGCGGCGCTGAGATGGGGCAGCCCCCGGGACCCAGCCCTGCTGCGGCACGACGGCCCTGGGCGTTCTGGGGAGCAGGCCCACGGGGCTACGCCTTGAGCCTCCCCAGCGCGCGCCCGCCCGGCCTCCGGGCGGCCGTGAACGTCGAGGATCCTGCAGATCCCAAGTGGGGAGGCTCGCCTCCGACGCCGTGCGCACTGGTGGCGGGGAGGGACGCACAGCTCTGGGTCCCCAGGAGCGGAACACCACACCGACGTCAGGTCATGGACAACTCCGCGCCACCCCCTGCCCTCTCAGGGGCTCCAGGCCCGGCCTGACGAGACCCGCCTTCCCCAGCCCGCCAGCTCTGGGCCCGGGAGGCGCCTGTATGCCCGCGGCGTACCTTCCTGACCCAGCGCTTCGGGCTGCTCTCGGCCTACGAAGGCCTGGGACGGCGGCGCGGCTGCAGCCCAAGCGTTCTCCAGCAGCAGCCTCGGCCCGGCGCTAAACAAGTGTTTTGTGAGAGTGGGCGCGCCTGCGCGTGCCCGGGGCCGAGGTTCTGCCGCATCCGGCACCGGAACCAGTGCCGGCCGCCCCCCGCGGCGTGTGTTGGGGGTGGGGCGCGCC